>JAULJZ010093768.1:0-12168 GCA_032270985.1 Heliamphora pulchella
TTATAGTTCTTTAGTGGTGTGAACTGTAATTCAGTGTTTTATGAAAATTGCAAAAATCGCTGCGTCTTTCCATAATTAGAGAAACCGCTGGTAGGTATCTGTGTTTCACTGGAAGTCTTACTCAAAATTACTCCCCAGGTCTCTACTGTAGCCATATATATATGCGGGTAGGCTAAACCCATTTTATATCATTGATATATTATATTTTATCTCACAAGACTAACTATATCTGGGTTCTGTCGGTACGAGTTCTCGATAATTCGTAGCCCACACTACGTTCAGCGATCGCATAAAAGAATACGATAGAAGATCTGACTGGAGTTTCAACTCAGAATCAAATCGTAATTAAAGAATAGATCGACAAAAGGTATTCATCTAAATTAACTTTGGTTGCACGAGTTTTATTTTGAACGTTTTTCGTCAAAAATTTTATCTAGAACCCGTTTCGACATTTGCCCGTCCAGTTAATTTTTTATCAAAAATTGTTTGCAAAAATAATGATCTTGGCAGTATTACCTCTAACAATCCCAACAACGGTTTGCATAGATGGACTCCAATATGTCAGGATGAAAGTGACAATGTCAATGAAATATGGTATGGATCTCAAATACAACCATCTATAGCATGGCATCAACTAATATGACAAGATTCATAGTACAACACGCAAAGCATAAGGTACAAATATGTAAAGTATAAGCTACAATTATCAAGATATGAATCAACATGATAGCATGAGTTCTAAACCATCATACAATTACTTAGAAACACTAATCAACTAATTCAAATTGATCATTATACAATTACTCGGGTCTCATAGCAAAGAGTACTCAATTCACACTTAGCAATTTTTAAGGCAAAAAATCAAGTATTAAATTAAAAGGACCAACAAGGTTTTGGGGTATCTAGATTTGGAATCAAATTATAATTTTTAAACGCCATTTAGATTGAAATATTTTTTACAACTCTCATGTTTAACAGTAAGGCCAAAACCTAAGGCAAAAGGATAAACAAAACATCCTAAGTAAAAACAGTTCAGCACTTTTCTCAAGATTTTACCAAAAATATGCTTCTATTGGTCTCAGATTTGGGGTATCAGATCAAGTCTAAATGAGCCCATTTTTAGTATGTTCTGGCTCAACATATCCCCTACAGGCTTCATGTTTAGAGTTAAGGGTAGTTGTTTAGAACAAATTAGACTTTTTGGCCATTTTAGAAAATAGGTTCGGTCAGTCGCCAAAACTCAACAGAGCCAATTTTGGACAGAGAGATTGAAATAGTTTTGGCCTATCATCCCAAGTCTTTAAGGTCTTATTTTTGGACAACAAGTAGTTCCATATGTTAGCTACAATGTTCATGTAGACTACTTTTGGTGTAGCTAACTAAAAATAGGGATTTTGGGCTACACAAAAATATGTGACAGAAGTTTTCCTTTAGGGCTGAAACTCAATAGAGATTTTCAAAGGGGTTTTAACCTATCAAAACTCAATAATTTGTGTGCATGTTAGGTGGGTAGATAGATATACATGTTATCTACAACTTTCATGTTTTGACCAAAGTTCGGATCTCACTTTAAACTAGGGTTTCCAAGTTGGTAGTGTTAACTGGTCGAAAAATGACAATTTGGTAAAATTGCAATATCTCGAGTTCCACTTATAAAAATGAGTTGAAACCAACTATGGATAAAAGATAACACAAAAATATAAATTTGGACATAAAGAAAATTCTTAGATCAATTTTTTACATTGAGTTATGGCTCTCCAAAGTTCAGGGCAAAAACATTTATGTTCTCAAAAATCAAGTCTCTTAAGGTCCAAGTCTTCTACTTTTGCCATGTTAAGTTCTTGTTCCATTTCTTTGCAAGCTTGTGTTTTAGACATTAATATCAAGGTCCTAGCACATTTGAAAGCGATGAAACTCAAAGATAACAACATACAATAACATCTCATATCACCCATAAACATAACAGCCTTAAATTTCCAACTACGACGCATTTTCGGTTTGATTTCGGTTCTCGATTCTTAGAGTGTTTAAAGAGATTTGTTGGGGGATATTTTGAGAGATATTAGACATAAGGTTTAGAGGTTTCAATTACTTGTTTTAGAGATCAAATGAGGGTGGATGATGGATTAGGATTTAGCTTTAAAAAAACTCCTTTATTCCTTCCTTTTTCTTTTCTTTTCTCCCTCAAACTCACATGAACAATCAAGGGCAAGAGGTCTAGTTTCTCTCTCTCTCTTGCACGAAAATATCAAGTGGAGAAGAGGGTGTTTGGCTTGGTTTATATAGGCAAACGCTAAGGGACACAAAGGGGACAAAGGTACCTTGAAAGAGACTTTTTCCTTCTTTTTAATAAATGAAACTTGAGTTGATTTGAGATGTTTCCACTTTAGGGAGCTAACAATCAGATATGGAAAAGATAAATATAGCTAGGGGTCAATTTGGGGGACAAAAATCTGATCCCCCATCAATCAAGGGATTTTTCTTGGTTTTCGTGTTCTTATTGTGCAAGAAAATGCATTAAAAGTTAATTTGATGTATCCTTTTGGTGTCTTTTTCTACTGAGACCTATTATTTTAGTATGTTTATGATAAATATAGTATTCCAATGTATTATCATAGTTTTCATAGCAATTGATTAAATAGATGTAGTTTTTTAAGTCAAATTAAACTATTTTGACAATATGTGATTTTTTGACTTATTTTGTTGTGTATGAACGTCAATAATGATTTATTTGCTTTTGTTAACTTATAACACTATATTATTATATATATTACTTGCCTAACAAGTATTGGATCATCATAAGGCTTAATTTAATACATTTCTTATTATTTTAAGCTAAAAAGAAAGCAAAAAGCTACTTTTTGACACTCTTCCTAAGGTGGTCGGCCACTAAGGGATAATTTTGTTATTTTTTATGTTATTTTGTTCTTTGCTACTTAATTGTACTTAAATCCTTAATTTAGGGTATCAATATGTCAAAATTTGAATTTTTAAGACTTTTTGCTGTACTATGAGCAAAATGGTCATTTTATTCTATTTATGAGAATTCTTGATTTTTAACTCATTATTTCATGATATTTACTTCATTTAGAATGCTGGGAGACTCTCCGAGTGCTAAGGTTTTGTTGCCTGAGTTTTGGACATTTTTGGCGTTTCCGGGCTGAACTTAAGGTTTTCGATTCGAGTTTGAGTTTTAAACCTCTGGTCCGTGCTTTATAACCTTGTCGATTATCTGTCACTAATACTAGGGTCTGAGCAGGGCCATTACAGTCAAAGCACTTTTTTTTCTATGCATGGTGCTTTAAAGTCTTTTTTTTACAAAATAAATTTATTGCATATTTAACTTAAAGTCAAAAAAAGCAAAAAAGCAAGGTTACCAAAAAAAGGCTTAGAGGTTAGGATGCATGTTCAGCTCTGGCAGCAAAAGTATGAAGTCCTAATGACTGTACAAGGAATGGCTTATGGTGGATACCAAAGCAGTCAAAGGCAAGGAAGGGCGTAGTGAGCAACGAAATGCTTCGGGGAGTTAGAAATAAGCATAGATCCGGAGATTCCCGAATAGGTCAACCTAACATTAAGAAGTAACGACATTCGAGATATTTGACACAACTTATGTGAGACTTAAGTCACAGAACAAGCATTTCTTTGTTGCAGTTAATGGTTTTGTGTACAACTGGTCACTGTGAGTTTTAGGTAATTTGAAGTAACCAGAAAAGGAAAAGCCAAACCTAAGAAAAAGGAAAGAAAAAGAGAAGGGAAAGAAGAGAAAAAACACTTAGTCATGTCAACAGAACTACATAAACATGTTGGGTTTGTGACTCAAATTTTTCAAGAAACTAGAAGCCAGAGCTAGCTGGCGCTCGCGAGGCGCTTGAGCGTCAGCAAGTCCAGAATGGAACACTTGCAAGGCGCTCGCTAGGCGCTTGAGCACCAGGTATAGCGCTAGTACGCATTCACGGAGCGCTCGAGCACTGCCACGACGTCCTGAAGTGCTTTTTAGGATTTTTTTGGTCGAGGCTTATAAATGTGAACCCTATAGTTCATCTAGGATTAATGCAAAATATATGTAAGTTGTCTAAATACTCAGAGAGGCTTAGGTTAGAGACTAGAGAGAGTATAAAGAGACATAGATTGGCTTAGTTTGAGGCCATAGATATTGTTAGGAGTGGAGTGAACCTTATAATCCGTGTTTAAAGAGTATAGTAGATTGATTCTTCTCTCCTGTGGAGGTAGGTAGTCAGTCGAACTATGTCTATCTTGCGTATTTAGTTGTTCTTATTTCTTTTGTGATTGCTATTGTGGATTGAAGCTCACGTGGGTTACCGATTGGCTACCCAAACCTGTTAATCATATTTTTGGACATTTAAGCCTAAAAATTCCAATAAGTGGTATCAGAGCCGACTGTTGTTGAAGATCTAAAGCCGCGATGGAAGATCAGAGTTGGTTGTTGGCTTAATCGTAGGTTGCAGCAAAGATGACGAACATCAAATACGAAGTCAAAAAGTCTAATGGTAAGAATAACTTCTTCCTATGGCAAAGGCGGACGAAGGATCTGTTGATCCAGCAATGGGTATTTAAGGCGTTACTTAGCAAGGCAAAGAAGCCAGAGAAGATGACCGATGACGATTGGGAGGATCTTGATTACAAGACCGCGAGTTTGATTCTGTTGAGTATGGGAGATGAGGTTATTCATAATGTGCTCGATGTAGAGATAGCCCACAAGATTTGGCAGAAGTTGAAAGATCTCTACATGAAGAAAAATTTGGCCAACAAGTTATACATGGAGAAGTAACTGTATGGACTGCAAATGTGAGAAGGTACAAGTCTATTGAAACATTTGAATACATACAATATGCTCATCACATAGTTATCCAGTTTTAGAGTAAAAGTTGATGATGAGGATAAGGCTATCCTCCTCCTAGCATCGCTTCCAACATCCTATGATCATCTGGTGACAACTTCGATGTATGAAAAGGTCACTCTAGAGTTAAAAAAGGTCGCCGAGGCTCTTTTGCAGTATGAAAAGATGAAAAGGGACAACGAATCTGATGCAGAAAGTGTACTAATGGCTAAGTCTAAGTCAAGTAGAAGAAGGAGTAGATCAGATGAATAGGGTTCTAACAGTGGTAGATCTCAGTCCAAGCCATGTGCAAGAAGGGATGTGGAGTGCTTCTATTGCCACAAAACTGGTAATTACAAGAGCTAGTGCCAAGAATTGAAACAGTATCTGAAGGAAAAGAAGAAGGGTAAAGCGATTGTAAAAATCGTCAGTTTGTTGAAGAGTCGTCTGACAGTGAGTCAGAAGGTGAAGTACTTTTAGTTTCCTCATATTTGAGCTTTCTGTCAAAGTCATGAATTTTAGATTCTAGATGCTCATACCATATGTGTCTAGTTAGAAAATATTTTGATTCATACAAGTCTTGTAATGGGGGTACAGTTCTAATGGGGAATGGCTCAGTGTGTTAGTTAGTTGGAATCGGTGCAGTCAAAATTAGAATGTTTGACGGGGTTGTAAGGACTTTGGAAAATGTCAGGCATGTTTCAGGGTTAATGAAAAATTTGATTTCTTTGGGAACATTGGATTCTCTAAGCTATGGGTTCACAGTAAAAGGTAGAGTAATGAAGGTCAGTAAAGGATCTTCCGTTATCATGAAACGGCAGAAAGTGAATGGTCTCTACAGGTTGGTAGGGGACATAATGATAGGTGGAGTTACCACTATCACACAGACTAATTTCAGAAGGGACGACCCGAGACACAAACATTTGGGGCTTGTCAGGTTAACAAGCAGAGTATGTCAGAAAGTCAGTAAAAGAGTGCAGCATTCGAGGTGGAGTTCAGCCAGAAAAGCTCACTTTGTCAACAACAGCTGGAATAGTTACGTGGAGAACCTTCGTCTTACAAGAAAGCTGCAGGCAGCACAGGAACAGTTCATGGATGAGTAGCAGTGTCAGAGAAGGTGAAGTCTTTATAGAAGGCTAAAAAGTTGGAGTTTGGAAAACTATCCAAGAATGAAAAGACTGTTGATTGCAAGAGGGACAAATTCAAATGTGGCTTGGATTTGGTCCAAGTCTATTCAGGTTGAAGATTCAGAGAGGGTGGAGCACTCATACCCGGAAATAAGAGTACAGGTCAAGGCAACATCGACAGTTCTTCGAGATGGTTAATAAATTCAAGCCAAGGTGGATATTGTTGGATTTGGTCCAAGTCTAGCTGGCGCTCTCGGAGCGCTCGCAAGGCGCTTGAGCGCCTAAAGTCCAGAATGGAGTGCTTGTAAAGCGGTCACCTCTCAAGCAAGTCCAGAATGGAGCGCTTGCAAGGTGCTTGAGCGCCGGGTATAGCACTAGTACTCGTTCGCAGGGAGCTTGAGCGTCGTCGCGACGTCTTGAAGCACTTTTAGGGTTTTTTTGGTCGAGGCTTATAAATATGAACCCTACAGTTCATCTAGGATTAATGCAAAACGTGTATAAATTGTCTAAATACTCAGAGAGGCTCAAGTTAGAGGTTAGAGAGAGTATAGAGAGACTTAGATTGGCTCAGTCTGAGGCCACATATATTGTTAGGAGTGGAGTGAATCGTGTAGTCCGTATTTATTGAGTACAGTGGAATGATTCTTCTGTCCCGTTGAGGTACACTGTCAGCCGAACCACGTATATCTTGGTATTTGGTTATTCTTGTTTCTTTTGTGATTGCTATTGTGGATTGAAACATACGTAGGTTACCATTTGGCTACCCAAACTTGTTGATCTTATTTTTGGAGATTTAAGCCTAAAATCCCAACAAAACATAACTTTTTTAAAGTGTAGGTACAATTCGGATGACATTCATTATGTGCAAGATAGAGTTGGGAGTGTTTTCATTCCAAATACTTTATTCAGACAGGTTCTTTTCCTAAGCAACTCCTTGTCATCAATCATGCTATTTTTGCTCAATAGGGAATTCATTCAGATTAAACAATCATCCATCACTGTTTATTTACAAATTTGCAGAAAAGACGCGCAAAAAAGAAAATTCCAAATTTCTTAATAATCAGCTGCATAACCACAAGATCATTAAAATGCACGTCTGATATGATCAAGAATAGCCACATTTTAGCTAAATTTCTTAATAATCAAATGCATAACCACAGGAGGTGAATTATAAACCTTTTTTTATAAGAAAAAGTAGCATAGAATAAACAACTTACATACTGACTGATCATCACTATTGCAATGTCCTCTCTTGTTGTGAACTCTTTGAATGCGTCCTCAATTTGTTTGACCGTTGTTTCTAAGCCGTAATAAAAGAATCTCATAAGCCAAGGCAAGAATATCCACAAATTTCATCAAATTGATATTGGGTAAAAAACGAGTTCCAAAACTAATCTCCTTCTCCCCAGCGACATAAAAGAAAGAAAGAACAAAAATTTGGAAACTTTTAACAGTCATCCCAAGCCCATGCAGTTGTTAAGTTCAAAATTAATCTCTTTCTTCACTGTTAATCTCTTTCTTGACAGCAACTAAAAAGAAAATTTTGAATTTCATTTTATTCAATTTTACTCTTTTAGTTGTTCATTCTATAGGAAGGAATAACATGACTATTGCCGCAAAAAATCTACAGCATAAAGCACTAGAGTAACTAGTAGGTTTTAATATAAAAAATAGGGTATCCCGACTAAGTAGTTGTGCTGGGACAGTTTTTCATTTTATGGGGTGGTAGAATTAACCATTTGTTTCGGTGGTAATCACTGCCAGAAACAATTAAAATGTTAAAACATCAAGAGCCACACATATAATTGTCGAGTTTGTTCTTCCAGCTAGTAGGGTATGGTCATTGTTTTAGGCCATACGGCCTTCCCACCCCCCCTCCCCCCCAAAAAAATAAAGGAATCTTCACTTTAGAAGAGGAAACATTGGAAGAGTTAAACCAAACATTGAAAGCAGGCAACAAGCAACTTGCTCAATAAACTATGACTAACCATATAAAACCTTATGATATCGTGCCTGAAAGATATTAAAAAAAATAAAAAGATTGTTACATTCAGAGAATTAACGAATACTTGAGTCCACGATAAGGTAATTTGTCTTCCTTCACAAGTCCACATTGCCTACTCCAGCCAGTAGAAAACCAGTTACTGTGTATCGTACATCAGAATAGGCATACATCAGATAAGCTCGAACAGCATGAGCATCATGTCAGCAGACATCGTAAAGGACCCTTCACAATTATAAAACACAGGAAATAAGGGCATGTCTGATAATGCATTAACAAAAAGGAGTGAAACAGATTCACACAAAGAGGAGTAAAACAAATTCAAATGTCTGACTGTGAACTCACAGCATGCTTGTATGCACTTGAACATTAAAGAAAACCTAAAAGGCAGATAAAAACTAAAACATTACAACTATCTAATCTAACAAATGGAGTCCTCTAGAACACCTGAACATAATTGCTACGAGCCTATGAGCAAACTATAATCACGCAACAGATTAGGTAGTTAAGGCCATTCAGCTTGACCAATATGATATAATCCATCAATATTGAAAAGATATGATACCAAAAGAGTATAGGTCAACTAAACAGACCCATACATATGTAATGTGTCTGATGCCACATTGGAACTGAGGGGGGCCAAGCTTTGATCCCCTTATAAAGCAATTGAGAGAGAAAAGTACACCATCCATTGCAAGTAATAATCGGGAAAAGCCTTCAAAGAGGTCATTCAAAAGTTTATCAACAAACGTGACAAATAGATAGTACTTAATTGTAGTGCACTAAGGGTGCTCTACGGCTTCTGTTTGTTTCTAGTAACTGCCTTTAACCCTCATGAACTTTCCTAAGCAGTCAGTGTTCTAACATCTTTTTTAATTCTCCAACAAGACACACAATGACTCGTTGAACACCAAGAACAATCTCTTCTCAAGAACCATCGATAGTTTGAACACCATAATTTGGCCATAGCTTATTTACACCCCTAACACCCTATTTAATTCACTAACAAGACACATAATGACTTGTTGGATACCAAGAACAATCTCTTCCGAAGAACCATCGATAGTTTGAACACCTTAATTTGGCCACAGCTCATTGACACCTCTAAATAAGAAAATATTGGCCAAGGGACTCTTATTTATTTATTTATTATTATTTGGGGGGGGGGAAGAGGGGGAGGGTCTGTTGGAGGCAAACTGTCAAGAATATTGATTTGTAAACGATTTTTCAAAAAATAAAAATTGAATGCGTAATCGCTAAAAAAAAGTCTAGATAAAAACTTTTTGATGTCGAATGATCAAAAATAAACCTCGTGCCACCATAGTTAATTCAGATAAATACCTTTTGGTCAATTCCTCAACTACGAATTTTGATTTTTCGAGTTGAAACTCCGGTCAGACCTTCTACTGTAATCCCAATGCGATTTCCTAATGTACTATGGGCTACGATCCTTCAAGAACTGAAACCGGCAGAACCTAGACAACCTTAATCTTGAAAGACAACTTACGATTTTGGTTTAGCCAACTCGCATATTTACAGGGCTATAGTAGGGGCCTATAGAGTAATTATGACATAAACTTCTACTATATTCCAGATACCCATCCAGCAGTTTTTGTAAATATGCAAACATCTCAGCGGTTTCTGTAATTATGAAAACCTTATAGCGATTTCTGTAATTTTTATAAAATTCTAAATTACAGTTCACACTACTTAAGAACTGTAACTGTATTCTTAACCATAATCTTAAGACCAATTTGCATTGAGCTCTTGTTATTGAATGCAAAACTCATCTCCACACGTTAAGATTCCTGATACTCGCCAATTAAATTTAATTACTGATAATTTAATTTAATTTGCATCGTTAAAAATCCTTAAACTCTTCCACTTAACTTATTTGACTGCCAGATAATCAAATCCACCTGCAGGGTTTGGCTCGTTCAAAACTTATAAACTTCCTTAAGGGGTATCGTCAATCCCAAACAATCGGGACGTATATTCCGTCAATAATTAATATTCATTATGTAATTAATATAACTATCCAACTCACCGAGATTATAGACCCATAAAAGATCGCACCCTCTAATGAATAAAAACAACGAATATTAAATATACGCAAATAAAAATTATTTCGGGATTAAGAAAATAAAGCATGCATAATAATCTTGGGGTACGAAATAATTTATATAGTCAGTATAAAATTAATTACTCCAATGTGGTCCTGTTCAATACACACAAAGTGTACTAGCACAGCGAGTCGGAACAATATACGACGCTATTATCTGTTCTACGTAACCAAGACAGGCCTACTAAAACTCTGTGCTACAGTCGTACCGATGGTTTATCCATTTTCATCTAAACTGTGAACTAAACTTATATTCTGTAAGAACCTATAATCTGGTCTTTTGTGTATAAGCCGTACTCTACACACTAAATTAAATACTGTAGAGATTAAAGAACAACTATGCATAACATTAAAGAAATGATATTGCATACATTACTCATTAAGATTCTCAAAAAATAGAAAAATAATTTTATTAAAATAAAATTAAATACTAAAACCAAAATAAATCTATAATTTTTAGTATACAACCTTGACAATCTCCCACTTATATTCAAAATTATGCTGCCATACATCTGCTCCCATACCCTCTACATGACTATTGAAAGTCTTAGCCGGTAGGCTCTTTGTAAAAAAGATCTACAAGGTTGTCTCTTGATGTAATCTTGGTCACAACAACATCTCCTCTCTGTACAATTTCTCGTATTAGGTGATACTTACGCTCAATGTGCTTTCTTTTCTTGTTGACTCTTGGCACCTTTGAGTTTGCAACCGCTCCGCTATTGTAACAATAAAGTGTTATAGTCAATTGAACTGAAGGCTGTCTAGATCCAATAGGAAGTTTCTGAGCCAAATGGCCTCCTTGGCTACTTTAGAAGCTGCTACGTACTCGACCTCCATGGTGGAATCAGCAATGTAGAACTGCTTGATACTCCTCCAACTAATAGCTCCACCTCCTAAAGTAAACACATATCCTAAGATAGACTTACGGGAATCTTTGTCTGACTAAAAATTCGAGTATGTGTACCCTAAAGGTACTAGACTGTCTTCCTAGTAAATCAACATATAATCCTTAGTCTTTTTCAGGTACTTGATTATATTCTTTACTGCAGTCCAATACTCCTGCCCTGGGTTAGACTGATTTCTGCTAGTCATGCCAACGATAAAACAGATGTCGGGTCTAGTATAAAGCATAGCATACATTAGGCTTCCTACTGTTGAAGTATAAGGAACCACCTTCATCTTCTCTATCTCATTAGATGTCTTAGAACACTAATCCTTGAATAGAGTAATTCCATGCCTGAAAGGGAGAAATCTTTTTTTAGAATCCTGCATGCTAAAACGAGTAAGAATATTGTCGATATACTTTACTTGTGATAAATCCAATATCATTTATTTTCGATATCGAAAAAGCTTGATCCTAAGGATGTGGCTGACTTCTCCCAAGTCCTTCATATCGAACTGTCAAAATAACTATACTTTTACCGAAGATAACACCTCCACATCATTTTCGATAAGCAAGATATCATCTACATAAAATACTAGAAAGACTACTGCGCTTCCGTCACGCTTCTTGTACACACAGGGCTCATCTGGATTCTAATCAAAATCATAAGACTTTATGACTTGATCAAATCGAGTATTCCAAGACCTCGATGTCTGCTTAAGTCCATAAATGGATCTCTTAAGCTTGCACAACATGTGCTCCTGACCCTTTACTATGAAACCATCTGGTTGTATCATATAGATACACTTGTCAAAATTTCTATTAAGAAAAGTTATCTTAACATTCATTTGTCAAATTTTGTAATCGAAATGAGCAGCAATGGATAAGAGAATCTAGATAGACTTAAACATGGCTACCGGCGAAAAGATTTCCTTATAATCGATTCCTTCTTTCTGAGTGAACATTTTTGCAACAAGTCTAGCTTTGAAGGTTTTAACCTTCATGTCTGCTCCTCTTTTTCTCTTGTAGATTCACTTACATCCGATGGGTTTTATCCCTTAAGGTGGTTCTACAAGTTCTCAGACCTGATTAGAATATATAGATTCCATCTCTGAATTCATAGCCTTTTGCCAAAGATCTACATCTTTGTCCTGGAGTGCTTTATTGTAATTACAAGGTTTGGCATCATGTTCT
>JAULJZ010093779.1:0-16166 GCA_032270985.1 Heliamphora pulchella
CTTTTAAATTATGTGACAGTGGATTCAATGACCCGTGGCTGTTGAGCCTGAAAGATACTTTTGAAAAGTTTGAGCAAGTTACTTTTGAAAAGGGCTGAGAATGTTATTTATGAGATTTCTTGTGACGAGTAAATGGAGCATTTTTATCTCTCTTATATTACTAAGTGCACTCTCCTGTAACATTTGTGGTTGCAGATCGCAAGGATGACTAGAGTTGGTCCACCACAGTTGTCAGGTTCATAATCCTGGACTCATAGTTATTTGAGACTTTTGTTTTAATCTTTTAGTAAAAAGACCAGAAGTATGAAATTTTGTTTTATAAAGTATACGCTGGTTTGGGGATACAGAATAGCGTATTCGAAACATGTACAGTTGCTTATTTTCTATAAATAAATAATTCTGATTTGATTAGTATAAATACTCTTTCGATTTCGGCCTCTAGAGAAGGGGGTGTGACAGTAGAGCTACTAACAGAAATCAAAATCGAGGCAGGTCGATGTGAGACCCTAACCCGTTTTCTTTTTTCGGCGTTTTTCAACGTGCGTTTAGTGTTTTTGTTGCAGCATGTTTATATGCTTTTTGATGCATGATCGATCTTAGATATGCATGCGGGGTTCGTTCTCGAGGCCGTTGGGCGTTGTAGTGCGAAAAAAAAGAAGATATTTTCATGGCCTATAAATATCTGGCATTAGATATTTTTAAAAGATATTTTTAAAACTTCTCAGCTAAGTTTCCTCCATTTTCTTTGTACCTTCTCTCTAACTTCTTAGGGGCCCGGGGCTCAAGGCTCGATTTTCGACGATCCAACTGCTAATCGTTGTTATTGGCATTGTGGTCTACACGTTCATCTGGCCAGAATTTTATTTCAGCAAACTTTAGTTTTGCACGTGGTTCGAGGCATTGAGTTTTTTACTCAACAAAGTAAGATCCTAGACTCTTATGTCTTATAAAGGTGTTACGTGTAATTGTGTGTATTTCTATCGATTAAAAATGCATGAAAAAAATATTTTATGTTCAAACGAGGTATTGGTTTAAAAACCTGTTCTTCGTCGATTTTGGTGGATGGAATAGGGTGTCGAGTGTTTCTTTCAAGGTTATGGTGTTAGGCTTGAGCGTGTGTATGTCCGAGGGTGTTGGATGGGGGTTTGGAAGCTTTTGATTCGAGGTTTAGAGGGCTAAAATAGTGGTTCAAAAATTGTTTCTGTCGAGGGTCAGTCGATTGAATTGGGTTGTTCAGTCAACTGAATTGCTGGGTGAGGGGTTTAGTTGACTGAACTTGAAGGGTCAGTCGACTGAATTGGTTTTGTTTTGGTTTTTCTTGGTTTCCAATGTGTTTTCAGTCGACTGGGTGAGTGGGTCAGTCGACTAAAGTCCTAGGTTGTTGTTTTGTTGGTTGGTGGTTGGGTCATTGGTTTCCAATTGGTTTCTAACGGTATTCAGTTGATTGATATATGGGATTAGTTGACTGAAATACTATTGGATTCTTTTTGGGGCTTTGTTGGTTGTGTTGTGGATTCAGAGGTCGTGTCGTGGCCTCAGATGTTTGTTTAGATGCCATTCTCGGGAGCGACGTACATGGTTAGATGCGGGTGTCAGTGCACGGTTAGGTGCGTGGTGTTTGTTCTTTATTGGTTGCGGGGCATGTTTGGGCCCGTAGTTCTTTTTGGAAAAAAGGTGATGTTTTGTGACCTCGTGGTTTGAGGGGTTTAGTGTTAGCCTTCGGGTTAGGCTTGGTTCTGTGGATTGTTGGTTGTCCATGTGAATGGATGTCGGGTTATGTGGCGGGTGGCGTCATGGTGTGAAGTTATACTTGACTATGTGCATTTATGACTCTACTTTATTTATGTCTGGATTACGTAGATGAGTTGCATGGCTTTTAATGTCGTGCGTGTAAGCACGTAACGAGTTTATGTGAAACGTAATGTTTGTATGTGGCTTTATGCATTTAAGCCCTGGTTTAATAATGCATACGTTGATTCGGTGTTATCCCGTAGTATTCAGTGTTATCCCGTTGATTCAGTGTTATCTCATAGTATTCAGTGTTATCCTGTGGTGTACGGTTTTACCCTGTGGTGTACAGTTTTACCCCGTGGTCTACGGTTTTACCCCATAGTATACGATTTTATCCTGGGAATGTGTGTTTGAGTACGGATCTTTATCTCAGTGTTAAGACTGTTATTGTGGCATGTGAGGGCCGGTTGTATGGATCATGGATTACATGTAATGCATTGTGGGACGGATAGAACCAATTTTAAACTGTTTTTACGACCAATGTGTGTGTGTCGTGATAGAAAAATCGTTTCAAACCGTTTTCAAGGCTCTTGTGAGTCAACAATGGTTCTTATCCTCGCTTTCCCGTTTGCTTGTAAAAAAATTATTTTAAAGGCTTGAAAGTGAGTCAAAAATTGCATCTCGTTTTCCTAACATGTTTAGCTTATACTTCATATGTTGTCTAGTTTCTGTTGAGCTTTGGCTCACTGTGTAGGATTTGAAATGTTTTTTAGGTACCGGTTACGTAGGTTGACTCGGGGTTGCTGGAGAGGTGGAAGATCTGTAGTCTTCCTTTTTGTTCTTCCTCTATCATGTATGTTTACATGTTTATCCAGTTTTGAAACTGTGTAATGTAAGCCTTTTGGTGATTATATACAATGCATGTATGTTTTATATTGAGCATGTATTCTCGGATTGAGTGTTAAGTTTGGTTGTTTGTGGGTGTTTCATGTGACCCGGAGTTTGGGGCGTGACAAAATAGTATCAAATTTCTAGGTTCAATTACCTAAGAGTAGTGGAAAGAGGTTGCATCACCGTGTGAGGTTGATTGCATGTGCTTGATTGCATGTGTTTAGATGCTCTGTAACATGAACGTGTTGACATGTTAAGCATGAGAATGTTGTGTATATGTGAGCATGGGGGTTGAACTGTGGGATTAATTAGTCCTGCCTTTGGGCATTTGGATTAACAAACTTGGGAGCCAAGTTAGAAACGCGTTTAACTGACGTGATTTCTAGTTGGGAATCTAAGTAGGTTATCCAAATTGAAGGGTCATTCTTGTCGATTCTCCTCGGTATGTGGGGTTTGTTTAGCATGAACCTATGTGGCTATGTGTTAGCATGCTTATGTGATTCGTGTTTATACGTTACATCTTCCATTTTGTGTTTCTTTCATGTAGACGTGATATCTGCGCGGAGAGGGCGAGACCGTGGTCGAGGCTGTTGCCGTGGTGACCAAGAGGATGTGCCGATCTCTAATGATGGGGATGCAAATGCTCCCCAGGGACCGATAGACGCGACTGAGTTGCTGCGTGTGCTGGTTGGTTCTATCCAGCAGCTGGTTGAGGCAGCTAGAGGTGAGACCGTTAGAGAGAGAGAGAGAGGTAGTGCCTGAGGCGAGAGCTACAATAGCAATGCAGGAGTTCAGGTGCATGGATCCACCTACCTTTGCTGGAGATCCTGATCCTATAGTAGCGACAGAGTGGCTGGAATTGGTGACCCAAATCCTTGACACACTACAGATAGCCGAGGACGAGTTGCGAGTTTCTTTTGCCACCTTTCAGTTGAGAGGTAATATGCTCACGCGTGGTGAAAATATGCCAGGAACATTGTGGGGGTCACATGGGCAGCCTTTACGGGGGTTTTCTGGAGAAATACTTTCCGACGTTGAAGAGGGACTTATACAGGAAGGAGTTTTATACTCTTACCCAGGAGGCCATGGATGTTATGTAGTATGAGGTCAGGTTCACAAGCTTGTCCAGGTTTTCACCAGAGTTGGTGAGCACAGATGAGCTATGTTCGATGAGGTTTGAGCGGGGCTTAAGGCCGGCGATCAGGGAGTGTGTGGTTGGAATGGAACTTCGTGTGTTCACAACACTAGTAGAGGCAGCAGCAAGGGTGGAGAACACTATAACTGAGATTCGGGCTTTCAGGGAGGCCAGGACACTACAGAGTGGGATAGAGGCACAGACAGGTGGGCATTCCAACAAGAGGCAGAGGACCTCTGGTCTTAGCTTTCACCCATCTGGACCATAGCAGCTTTTAGTACCAGCACCATCGGTGGCCTCATCGGAGAGACTAGAGCAGAGGGAGGTTAGATGTTATCGGTGTAGACAGCCGGGGCATCGTGTGCCAGATTGCCCGCATCTGAGGCAGTATTAGGATCCACAGTTGAGGCAGTCTCAGAGTTTCGTACTGGATCAGTCATAGGGGAGGGAATTGTCGATTTGCTATAGATGTGGTCAGACTGGACATATCCACAGGACCTGTCCCCAGAGAGAGAGTGCGCCGAGTATAGTGGGCACACTAGAGGGTTCATTTGTACAGGATCAACACCAGCCTCCTGCAATTCAAACTTCGTGGATTATAGGTGGGAGTACTTCAGCCTAGTCGGTACGATAGCCGACAGTGCCGGGATACAGCGAACAGGCCAGAGCGACATTTGGCTAAGCGTATGCACTTACAGCTCCTAGTACATCCAGGGCACCGATCGTGCCTGATGATACAGATGTTTCTCCAGTGTATAGAGGTACTTTTTGAGTATGCAGGTTATGGGCCAGTTTCTTCCTTGCATCTGTTTGGGAGTTGGCAATAGACTCCGTGAGTGTTGTGTTGTGTTGAGGCAGTGGTTGGTGAGGATATGAGGTTGGGGTGTGTTGTAGATCCCGTGTCTTTGAGATAGTTAGTCGTTGTTTAGGATGCCTGACCTTGTGTGACTATATCCTAGGAATGGTTTGGCTGACCATCTCTTATGCCTGTGTCGATTGCGATCGACGGTTTGTTTTCTTTTCATCTTGTGTTGAATTTTGGGAACGAAATTCCTTTACGGGGGGTAGAGTAGTGAGACCCTGACCCATTTTCTTTTTTCGACATTTTTCGACGCGCGTTTAGTATTTTTATTGCAGCATGTTTATATGCTTTTTGATGCATGATCGGGCTTAGATATGCATACGGGGTTGGTTCCCAGGGCCGTTGGGCGTTGCGGTGCGAAAAAAAAGATATTTTCGTGGCCTATAAATATCTGGTATTAGATATTTTTAAAAGATATTTTCAAAACTTCTCAGCTAAGTTTTCTCCATTTTCTCTCTGCCTTCTCTCTATCTTCTTGGGGGCCCGGGGCTCGGTTTTTGATGATCTAACTGTTTGGGCCCGTGGTCCTTTTTGGGGAAAATGTGATGTTTTGCGACCTCGTGGTTTGAGGGGTTTAGTGTTGGCCTTCGGGTTAGGCTTGGTTCTATGGGTTGTTGGTTGTCCATGTGAGTGGATGTCGGGTTATGTGGCGGGTGGCGTTATGGTGTGAAGTTATACTTGGCTATATGCATTTATAACTCTACTTTATTTATGTCTGGATTACGTAGGTGAGTTACATGGCTTTTGATGTCGTACGTGTAAGCACATGACGTGGTTATGTGAAACGTAATGTTTTTACGTGACTTTATGCATTTAAACCCTGGTTTAATAATGCATACGTTGATTCGGTGTTATCCCGTTGTATTCAGTGTTATCCTGTAGCATTCAGTGTTATCCTGTGGTGTACAGTTTTACCCCGTGGTGTGCAGTTTTACCTCGTGGTCTACAGTTTTACCCTGTAGTATACGGTTTTATCCCAAAAATATGTGTTTGAGTACTGATCTTTATCTCAGTGTTAAGACTGTTATTATGGCATGTGAGGGCCAGTTGTATGGATCATGAATTGCATGTAATGCATTGTGGGATGGATAGAACTAATTTTAAACTGTTTTTACGACCCGTGTGTTTGTCGTGACATAAAAATCATTTCAAACCGTTTTCAAGGCTCTTGTGAGTCAACAATGGTTCTTATCCTCGCTTTCCCGTTTTCTTGTACAAAAAATTATTTTAAAGGCTTAAAAGAGAGTCAAAAATTGCACCTTATTTTTCTAGCATGTTTAACTTATACTTCATGTGTTGTCTAGTTTCTATTGAGCTTTGGCTCACGGTGTGGGATTTAAAATATTTTTCAGGTACCGGTCACGCAGGTTGACTCGAGGTTGCTGAAGAGGCGAAAGATCTGTAGTCTTCCTTTTTGTTCTTCCTGTAACATGTATGTTTACATGTTTATCCGGTGTTGAAACCGTATAATGTAAGTCTTTTGGTGTTTATTTACAATGCATGTATGTTTTATATTGAAAGTGCATTTTTGGGTTAGATGTTATGTTTGGTTGTTTGTGGGTGTTTCACGTACCCGGAGTTTGGGGCGTGACAATCGAAGTTCAGAAAGAACAAAAGCAAGTGCAAGTCTAGGCAACAACTGAAATGTTGGGGTTGTAGCAAGACTGGCCATATCAAGAAGAATTATAGGGAGTCAAAAAAGAAAACCGATGGTGAGTCAGCCAATATTGTAACACGTGAAGTTCAAGTTGCTTTACTCCTATCAGTGGATGACCCTATTGATTCCTGAGTATTGGATTTTCACACTACGGTGCACCAAAAAATCATTGAGAACTACGTAGCCAGTGATTTTGGCAAGGTGTATTTGGCAGACGGCGAGGTGTTGGATATCGTGGGTACAAACGACATTAAAATTAGAGTTCCGAATAGGTCAGTGTGGAAGATAGACAAAGTACAACATGTAATTAAATTAATGAGGAATTTAACTTCAGCTGAACAGCTTGATGTTGAGGGCCACTCAATAACGTTTGTTGGTGGTACGCGGATAGTCACCAAATGAGCTATGGTAGTGCCTCGGAGAACGAAGATGGGTACTTTGTATATGACTTCAAGTACAAGGGACATAGTAGTAGTCACTGATGGCAGGGCAGACACAACCTTATGGCACCAGAGGTTGGGGCACATGAGCGAGAAAGGGATAAAGATTCTACAATCAAAAGGCAAGTTACTGGATCTAAAGTCTGTTGAGTTGATTTATATAAGGGCTACATTTTTTAGAAATAGATAAAGGTCAATTTTTTGAAGGGTGGTAGAATACCAAAACCAGAGAGGATGAAGTTAGTGCATACAGGTGTGTGGGGACCCTCCCCAGTAACATCCCTTTGAGGTTCTAAATATATGTCACTTTCATCGACGACTCGAGTAGAAATGTATGGGTCTACTTTCTGAAGCATAAGTCTGATGTATTTGAAACTTTTAAAAAGTGGAATGCCTTGGTTGAAACTGAGACCGGTTTAAAGTTGAAGTGTTTGAGATCAGACAATTGAGGAAAGTATACAGATGGAGGATTCAAGGAGTTTTGTGCAACTATTGAAATTAGATGGGAGAAAACTATTCTAGGAACGCCATAATAGAACGAGAGGGCTGAGCAGATGAACAGCACTTTGAACGAGCAAGCCAAAAGCATGAGACTCTATTCGTATATTCATGTTGATTCTGATGCTAGAAGTAAGTTGCAATCAAAGTCCAAAAAATGTTATTTCATCGGTTATAGTGATGATGAGTTTGGCTACTAGTTTTGGGATAATCAAAACTAAAAGATTGTTAGAAACAGAAATGTTGCTTTCAATGAAGAGGTGCTATACAAAGATAGATCCAAAATGAAATTTGAAACTGTGTTACCAGAAATAAAGAAATTCGAGTTCATTAATCTAGAAGACATTTCTAGAATGCTGCATAAAATAGGGATGAGGAAGATAAAGAGAATGTGAATCCACAAGTGGAGCTCAGTACGTCAGTGACGGCTGTTTGGTCTTTTAGGAGCATCAAACTGCAATAGCAATTTTCACCATCCTTGTTCTACATTTTGCTCACTAACAGTGGTGAGTCGAAGAGTTATGTTGAGGCCTTACAAATCGAGAACTCAATAAAGTGGGAGTTGACAAGAAAGACGAGATGGATCCTTTGCTGACAAACCAAACATGGGAGCTGACAAGACTACCAGCTGAAAAGAAAGCCTTGCATAACAAATGGGTCTTCCGAGTGAATGGAGACAACGATGGCAGCAAGCGCTATAAGACAAGATTAGTTATCAAGGGATTTTAGCAGAAGAAAGGAGTTTACTTCACTGAAATCTTCTCCTCGGTTATGAAATTGACAGCAATCAGAACAGTGCTAGGAATTATAGCTTGAGAAGATTTGTATCTTGAGTAATTAGATGTAAAGACTGCATTCTTTCATAGTGAATTAAAAGAAGACATCTACATGCGCCAACTTGAGAGGTTTGTAGGATTAGAAAAGGAAGACATGGTTTGCAAGCTGAAAAGAATATGGTCTGAAATAAGCTCCAAGGCAGTGGTACAAGAAGTTTGACAGCTTCATACAGAGTACTGGTTTCACTAGGCTGGAGGCATATCATTGTTGGTATGTCAAGAGCTTTGATGGTTCTTATATCATCTTGTTGCTGTATGTGGATGATATGCTCATTGTAGGATCATGCATCGAGGAGATTAACAAGCTGAAGAAGCGGCTGTCAAAGCAGTTTGCTATGAAGGATCTAAGAGCTACCAAAGAAGCTGTTAAAGCAAATCTTTGAGATGAGGATCATCAAAGACAGAGTTGAATGGACCTTAAGACTCTCACAGGCAGAATATGTGAAGAAGATACTTAGTAGGTTCAACATAGACGATGCAAAACCTATAAGAACGTCCTTAGGTAGCCACTTCAGGCTAACTAAGGATTAGTCTCCGAAGACAGAGTAGGAGCACACGAGTAAGGTTTCCTATGCATCGACTATTGGTTGCCTGATGTATGTCATGATTTGTACCAGATCAGATATCGCACACATAGTGAGAGTAGCCAATAGGTACATGAGCAATCTAGGAAAGCAGCATTCGGATGCTGTCAAGTGGATTCTGAGGTGCTTAGAGGGTACTACAAACACATCCTTGTGTTTCACGAAGAAAGGGCTAAAGCTGCATGGCTATGTGCATGCTGATTTAACCGGTGATATTAATAGTAGGAAGAGTACTATCGGGTTTGTCTACACCCTAGGTGGTACATTAGTAAGTTGGGCCTCAAAGCTGTAAAAGGTTGTTACAGTCTCTACTACAGAAGCAGAGTATGTTGCTGTTATAGAGGCTGGAAAGGAGATGGTATGGTTATAGGGTCTCTTGGATGATTTAAGTAAGAAGGCTGATGGAGGGACACAGTGATAGCCAGAGCGCTATCTTTCTTTCCAGAAACTCAGCATTCTACTTCAGGACGAAGCACATATAGTTGAGGTACCATTTCTTTCGCTATTTACCTGATAGTGGACAATTGAATCTTGAGAAGATCAGTGGGGCGAAGAATCCAATCGACATGTTGACTAAGGAGGTCAACATTGACAAACTGAAACTGTGCTCAGCTTCAGTTAGTCTTTAGGCATAGAAGATGGAAGTATGGATCAAACGTGGTATGTGTAGACTCTTGGTAGTTTCAAGGTGTTGGTGTTGATTTAGGGATATCTCAAGATTTGGAGTGGATTTACCTCAAGTGGGAGATTATCAGAGGAATGTGAAGAAAATCCAATTTTTGGGTGGACCGCTCGTGTGGTGAGTGGCCTACAGGAAGATAATGAGAATCAACCCAGACCGCTCGAGCGATCTGAGCGGGGGAGCGCCTTTATGCGTTGCTAGGGTTGCAGTAGCAGATAGATTATTCGTTCTTTTTACTTAACATTTGTATACTCTCTCCCTTAAACTTCTTCCCTTGTGTTCTTCTAAGCAATATAGTGAAAGTGTGATCCCATAGACATAGGCATAACTTGCGGAATCACGTAAACCTTGTGTATTGTGTGCGATTGTCTCTCTTTCTCTCTTCTTCATTATATTGCATGATTGTGTGTTCTTGAGTTGAACTTAAGCAGAATTAGTGAACGCATTCTAATCACCAATAAAAAAACCACTTAATGGCACTGTAGTGGCTTTTTTTCTCTTTAGTATATTATTTTTAAAATTTAGTCCGAATTAATATAATTTAAAATTTCTCTCATCACAAGAAATCAAAAGTATAAAAAATCAACCAAAAATAAAACTAAGTCCTCATAAGATGAATAAAAGGCCACACTTAATGGCGTTTAATGCCTTTTTCACATTCAGTGATTTTTTTAAAAATAAAAATAAAAACTTGAGCTCGAACGAGCATAAGTAGAATTGCAGAAAATAATTTATGTAACTGACCCTAATTAATTAGGATAAAGGCTTAGTTTAGTTTGATTTAGCTCAAACTGACATACCTTTCAAATACCTCTCATCATGAGAATCTTTAAAAAAAAATCAGTTTTTGAAAAAAAATCCCAAAAAAATCATTAAGGCTTAGGCACAGAATACAAGAATAATGTTTAAGGCTCACACTCTTTCACTAATTCTTTGGAAGAATACAAAAATAATATTTAAGGCTAGAGTTATGAGAGAAAAATGCACATAATGCATTGATGGACGCAATCTTAAGAGGTTTTATAAAGCTGTCTCATAACAGACCAATTGATCGGTCTATTAGATTAATCGATCAGTTATCAATTCTGATTAATCAGTCCATCAATCAGTCTTGGGTAGCTCATAGTATTTTTACAGACTGATCGATCCGTCTAGGTTTTCTGGTGGATTTTGTTCACTTCTAACACGAAGCAGAATGAGAATTTTGTAATTGATCTTTGAGGGAGTGCTGGAGCTCTTTGAATTATTGGTTAAAGAGAATTTTATAAAGAGAGAACTATTTAATAACTCTTATCTTTGCATTACTTAGATCATACAGATGTATTTTTTTTTTACACATACTGAACTAATTATAGCTGTACATTAGCTGTACATATCAGAAAATACAACAGAACCTAACTAATTTTGTTTTGGTATTCCCTTCTTTCTTTAACCTTTAACTTTCGTATGCTAGATAACTGAGGCTGCATCCTATAGTTGAATATAGTTTTCCATGTTAGTGTATATTGTTGCTACCCAAATTCTGCGTGTTCTGCTAGCTGCTGTTACATTGCTTTGACTGACATCTTATAGCTGTTGTATTGCTTTTGCTTGTGGTGCAGCTGCTGTGGCTATTACCCACTGATATAGCTGTGTCTAGCTGTTTTGGCTACTGCTTTTTTGAGTTATGCCTTAACACGCAATCTTCTTCACTTGAGCCTAGCTAGCATTTCCAGCAGCCCCCCTCAAGGTAATGGATCTATGAAAGGCCATGAGCTTGGTTTAAAGCAACCAAAATTTGGCTTAAGGAAGAGCTTTGGTAAATATATCAATGAGCTGATCACTTGAAGAGATGTGAACAATTTTTATATGCTTAGCTGCAACTTGTTCTCTCACAAAATGGTAATCAAGTTCTATATGTTTTGTTTTAGCATGGAATACTGGATTAAAAGCTAATGGTTTATTAACATTAGAACTAGTTAGGGCAAGGGGCAGCCTATGACTCTTTGCAACAGAACAATCAATACAAAGATTATTGTGCTTATTTTTTGTAACAGGTAAGTGGAACCAATTTATTACATGATTGAATTTGACTAAGGATGGATGTCCTAATCTCTTGTGCCAAACCGAATCTGGAACTTGAGTAATGAAAGCTCTTTTGACAGGGAAAAGATCTTCAAACGAAATGCAAGTAGGAAGCTTGTAAAAACCTTGAGAGTGGCCACCTTTACACAAAATTGCTTTGTGTGTTCTTATCCTGAATAACAAAGGATTGTTCACCGAAAGTAACATTACAGTTATTGTCATGAGTTAGCTTTTGGACTGAAACAAGATTGGATTGCATTGAAGGAACATGCAAAACATTATTAAGTTGAAAAGAATGTTTAGGCGTGGGCAAAATCCCATTACCAGTATTATGAATAGGAAGAGCATGTCCATTTCCTACCAGGACATTTTCAGTTCCTTCATATAGTTGATGAAGATGCAAATTTTTCAAATTATTGGTGATGTGATCCGACGCAGCAGAATCAATGTACCATTGTGTTGGAGAATTGTTAGTTGTAGTAGTCATATATGCTTTGCTGCCTCCATATCATTGGAAATTGTTATTTAAGGATGAGGAGATATTTTGTGGTAGATGCCAACAATCGGGAGCTGTGTGATTTGGCTTTCCACAAATTTGACAAAACACAGTTCCATTTCCTGCCTGATTTGTTGATTGATTATTTGGAAGTGTAAAGGAGCTATTTAAACTTCCTATCCCCTGCTGATTTGAGGAGAATCCAGCAGAGTTATCATTGTATCTTCCTCCTCCTTTGTTTCCTTTATTTCCAAAAAATCTTACTTCTCTATTTCCATATCCTCTATATTGATTTCCTCCGCGATTGTTTGATATGAATACTCTATTTGCATTATTATTGAATGGAATAGTAGTGTTGTTACCTGCTGCAGTAACATAAGCCATTGGTAACTCACTTGATTGATTTATTTTCTTTGATTCAACATACAACGCTTCAGAGCACAACAGAAAGCAAAGTCCTATCATTGTATTTGGTTTAGGTTGTTGCTCTAATTGTTGTCCTTGGTGATTCATACTCATCCGAAAGGCCATTGAGAGTTTGTTAGACAAGATCTTCATCGTTAACAAGAGATCCAGCCAATGCCAACTTATCTTATAATTCTTTGATTTGAGCTAGATATGCTTCCATAATGTGCCCTTTCTTAGAGAGACGAATGAGTTTGTATTTCATCTGATGAATATGCGACCTTGACAGAGATGGAAAGCTATACTTAGCTATGGATAAGAACAAGCATACACTAATATGGAAAGCTATACTTAGCTATTGAGGTTTTAGGAAAAAAGTTAGGTTATGTGCCTAGTTTAGGACCTGGTCCTAAACCCCCATTATACTTAGTGGAAGAACTTCAAGTGTAAAGATTGAAAATGTTGGGATTTTTAGGCACAAATTTTCTAAGATGGCGAAAAAAAAAATGTGGTTTCAATTCAAATAAAGCAAGATAGAGAACAAGAACAAGTGAAAGAAACGAGACAATATATGTGATTTGACTGACTACCTACCTCCATGAAAGAAAAAATAATTAATCCACAATATGCAAATATGGATTATAAGATTCACTTTCAACTCACAGTGTGTATATTCTCAAATTGAGTCTCTCTGTGTCTCTCTACCCTTTCTCTAGCCTCCTAATTTGAGTTTCTCAGGTGTGTTGGACGTTCTAGTGTTTCAAATTATAACCCTTATTTATATGACACTAACTAGGACAAAAAAAAAATCACAACCGCAACCCTAGCTGCGAAAATTAAAACACTGTCCTGCAACGCACCACTCAAGCGGACCCAGAACGCTCGAGCACACTTATTTATTTTTCAATTGAGTTGCACACCAAATGTTGGTCGCTTAAGCGGACCCAGACTGGTAGAGCAATCAATCCTGGTTAGACTTCATTTTACTTTTATTTCTAGCAAGTCATTTTTCTGTCAAATTGTTCTCGTAATTCGGCAATAAAGTTACCTCTCATTAATTCATTTTCAGGAAGATGGGTGTGAGAGAGAGAGAGAGAGAGAGAGGGAAACCATTCATGAACATGCATGCTTTTAAGCTTCGATCTTCTTTGTTAGACAGAAAATGCCATATGAACAGAATCATGTATACAAATTTCAAACAGAATGATGCAATTTATTCAAGGCCATTCATTGCAAAGATTAAAGGCTTACTATTAGAGCGAGTTTAAAATGGAACGGTCCTCAAATATCTGTCCCTCTGTCTCAATGAATATATTGACCACTGCACAATTACGTTTCTAGATTCATATTCTTGAGATTTTAATCATATCATATGACTATCAATATATTAAGATGGAGGGACACAAATATTTAGTAACAGGATAGATACATATTTGGCCGTATAAAATTATAAAATTGGTCATGTAACATCGTTTACTAGACCTGCATAATAACTCAATGGGAATAGAAAAAATCATATATTAATATATTTTTAGAGGTGAAGTTTATCACTTTTACAAATACTAATACAGTTCGTACAAATATTTATGCATTATTCATAGTCCTAGTTAGCATTTTTCTTATAAAAATGCCACGGACGCATTTATTTTTTTGTACAAAATTGCTAATCATCATTTACCTTATTAGACATACACACACTCATGTAATATAAAGGCCTTTCCCAATTTACAAGCGAAAGGGCAAAATTAATTACCACCAAGTGGCTTCAGGGGTTGGTCACTTTTTGTTATGCAAGGGAAAAGCAGCAACATGCCCTGCAAAATTGGTCCTCTTGACAAACCTCCCTTTCATTCTTGGCCTCTTCTCTGCATTCAATTTCCGCACCTCATACCTTATTTTCTTCGAGAACAGCCTCGTTCTTCGCTTTTCTTTGTACCTTAACACTCTCGCTTCTCTCCCTCCGTCGCCCATCCTCGTGTTTCCACCCATTGATCCTCCATCTCCGTAGTGATGGTGAACTGTTCGACAACCACCCTGAAAATTAAGAACGCGCTTATGTTAATAATAGCACTTCTGTTTCTATTTTCAAAAATGAAAAAGAAACCGTTGTCATGTCATTGTGATAATGAATTAAGTGTAAAAATTCTATAAAAATTGGAACTTTTGTACATTAATTGTAGAATCGGTTACTCTAATGATCCACAAGTGAGCATTGTATGATAATAGATACACGGGGACATAAAAGTTTTAATATTAATATATTTTTAGAATTGAGATATACGACTTTTACAAATATGAATATTCTTTTTACTCCTATTAATACATTATTTTAGCTATTATCCAATGCCCTATAAACTTTTTTTAATATTTTTCTTGTAGAATCTAACTATTATTGACAACCAAAAGAATGGGGTGACATATAGAATGGGAGCATTGAAGTTATTAATTTAGACGTATTTCCATAAGATTTGGTATTCTCTATTCTAAAAAAAACTTCACATTGAGCCGTTGAATAATATGATTATCTTAAAATACAATAATTTCAACACATTAACTGCTTTCAATGTAAATATATATATATATATATATATAGAGAGAGAGAGAGAGAGAGAGAGAGAGAGAGAGAGAGAGAGAGAAACGAGAAAATTTTGAAACATAAAATTTTGTGCCCCTACATAATATATTAAGACAGTGTGACTATAGTGCTTGAGATGTAAAAAATAATGAGGTAAGAAATTGAGCAAGTCATATATAGATGCACCAGGACTTTTTATCATTTTCCATTTATTATTTTGTTCTTTATCAATTGGACTCCACATACAATATATTTAATGTTATGTATATAATTTCAATTCACCGTCTTCACATGAGGTTGGATTATTTGCTCCGAAAATTACATATATCTCTCTTTTAATGTATTGAAAGTTGAAAAACTATATGAAAACTTCAAAATATGGGAATTTCAAGGCATGTTTAGATTTTCAATGTATTAGAACAAATAGATATATAATTTTCGAGACATGCAGTCTCTTAGCTCCTAGTCACGCTCAAATGGCAGAAAAATTATTGTGCATCCAAGACATGATTACAGTTCTCAAAATTTGTAGCGGTCACACAATTATAAGAGTGAGTTCGTTCATAGATGAATCTAATGGTAACATAGAAGTAAGAGGATTAAGCATAAACTAAGAAAACTATGGTGGCCCAAGGAGTGTCACAGGTCCAACTAGACGTTGGTATTTGATTCGTCACCAATCAAATGAATCATACAATTAAAAGCGATCGGCCTTCTCTTTATAAGATAAATAAATGAACCGACAAGAGTTTTCGTAGACAAATCTCAAAGCCTTTTTTGAGAGCAAAATATGGACTTAGAAGAGAAAACATACCATGCAGGCAGGCCAACACTCACTGGCGTCAAGTTCCGGCCGATCACCGGAAGTCCATGGAGACCTTTGATTAGCCCAGGAAGCAATGATTGATTCATAATCAAGCCTCAATAGTATGTTCATCTTCATCTTCTTCTTCGCTTCGCCTGTTTTACCTTCTTCATTGTCCTCCGTGACTGTCCCCCTATCTCCCACCTTCCTCTCCTCCTCCTCGCATGTCGCAGGCGATTCGCAATCGAAGTTAAACTCAAATGGTTCTCTATCCATATCGGCCATCTCGGCATCACCATGATCGACCATGCCGGAGCTCATCTCTTCTTCGTCTTCCTCCACCTTAACTGTTCCACCACCTAAACCCCCCTCCATTAATGAATCCTTCTCTTTGCAATCCAAAATCCCCAGTGCTTCGTCCATATCAAACGGCTCTTCATCAAGATCCTTGCCCATCAAGGTGTCGACATCGACAGCGAAATCCGCAAGCTCCGTTTCAGAAGGA
>JAULJZ010093779.1:16176-26911 GCA_032270985.1 Heliamphora pulchella
GAAGCCCATGTAAACCGCTCCCGCGATCGACAAGTTCAGGCAACACAGCCTTCGATTCACTCCCGACGGCGTAAATAGCCTCGGCGGGGCCGTCGGGGAAATCAGTTGCCTTTTCGTTTGAATTCGCGGAGGTGCGTAGCTCTGCAAGGAACGGATCGAACACCGGAACCCTATAAAGAAGCTGGTCTTCGTTTTCTTCGTTTGAAGTCTCTCCGCCGCTGCCCAACTCCGGCACGGGAGAGAGCAAACTTTGTATTGTTTCTTCCGGCGTGCGGCGGATCGAGTGTTTGCTGCCCAGCCGCGGAGTTCGAGACCTTCTGGTGAGCCCTCGGTGCCAGGAGGGAACTGAATTCTGAAGAGGCGATTCGTCTGAGGACTTCAAGGACGATGATTTGAGGCGAATCCTTTCGTGTCTACGAGCCAATGGGTTCGCCGAGTGAACGGAAACGTCGCAAGATAGGCACAGGAAAGCGTCGTCGCCGGGGCAGTACCACCGTGCGCGGTTGCGTAAGCAACCGTCGCAGGCTCTGGCGGTTTTGCCGCCGACGGTGTTGGCTAGTTTTGTACCGGAAACCATGGACAGAAACTGAAGATTGTTGCTGATGGAAGAACAGAAGTTGAAGCAGAATTAAAGAGAGAGAGAGAGAGAGAGAGAGAGAGAGAGAACAGAAGATGATGAAACCAAGTCAAGAAAGGGAGATTAACAAAGAAGGCTTACATGAAAACTGTTGGTTTTGCATTTTATGTAGGGAGGTGAAGGTCTTGCAAGTTCTATTTTTTGTGGGTTGTCGTGTGGGATGAACATTTTCCCATGCCTTTTTTACCCGTACGATTTGTTCGAATTATTTACTATCAGGCAGTAATCAATGTCAGGGGATTTTGTTTATTTTTATTTTTTTAATTTTTTTTATATTTTAATTAATTTTTTTATTTTTTTAAACGACTACATGAGTTGAACTCAAAATATGAGAAAACTTAATTAAAAAATAAGAAAAAGAATGTTATTTAGACCTATTTCTCTTGTCTGCATAACTAAATAATTAATAATTTTTTATTGTTAAAAAGACAAACAAAATATATTTAACTACACCACATAAATAGGTATATGAAGTAGGCCTATAAAATAAATCTAAATATTATTTTTCAAATAAAAAAAATATACTAAAAATGAAAATAAACCACATAAAATTTGTTTTTACTAACTTATTAGCTTATTTTTGTCTTTTTTGAATTTTTTTTACATTTTGATCAAAAAAATTTAATTTTTCGACATGTTTCCATGAGAGGAGTTGAAAAATATAACAATTTAACTAAATAATAAAAAATTATTGAAGATAAAAATAAACAAAATCAAATAAACAATTATCCCAAATAAGGCCATGATTTAATCTGTTCATAATATAAATCTTATTAAAAGATTATTAGATGATTTAATTCATTCTTATTATAATCTTATTAAAAGAGTTATTCATGAAAAAATTTAAACTAATCGAATATCAAAAATTAAATGGGTGGAACACATTATTCTCAAAAACTTTATTTTTGAAAGACACATGTATTTTGCCCATAAAACTATCGGTGTTTAATCAACTTAATTTTTTATTAGTACAATCTTCTTGATAAAATTGGTAATATAAAGGGTTTAAATTATTAAACCTAATTAACATAGATATAATAAACTAGAAATTGAGATCCCATTCATTCCTTTAAGAAATGATGAAAAAGTGCATGATCATGTGGTGTGGCCCACATAGGGTGCACTTTTGGTGATTTTATCTGTTAAGGCCCTCTTCTTGGGAAGCACTTTTGGGAGCTTTTAAAGCAGAATTAGGATCAGCCCATTTGGTACCCACCATGGAGGCCTTATCTGTTCTTCTATTGGCTGAGCTTGAAAAGATCATCCTAACTTTTGTGTTGTGATTGGCTAGATTTGAAGTCTAGGGATTTCTGGTGGGACCCTTTGCTAGGATGAGAATGAAGGAGTCTTCGATCCAATCTCTCCACTTTCTGGCATCTTTCTCCCTAAATCGGAAAAGGACCCATTTGTTGGATTGTCTTATCTATAAAAGCAAATCTATGGAGTTGAATTTCTTATATAATTTTTTTTAATTCTAAAATTATTTCCTTAACTGCCACATCTTTAAATAACTATCACGTTTAGAATTTATTTTAAATAAATTATATTTGATTTTACAAAAAAAATAGGTCAACCAAAGAAAATTTTGCCCAAACAAACTCGTGAAGTTGAAATACTGTCACAATTTTTTTTCTCTTTGTACGTGGTTGGTCGCAGCTTGCTGAAGAGACTAGTACATGTTTGAAGTTACAGCACTTTTAGTATCTTAAAAAAGAATGACAGCATGGAAATAAATTCCCCATTTCAGATATTTATTTTTATTTTTATTTTTACTAATTTTTTTTTATCGTTTAGCCAATTTATAATACTTTTCGATTCATCTCATTGAAACGATCTAAAAAAGTAAATTTATTTTATCAAAATATTAAAAAAATTTGAAAGAGGCAAAAATAAAACAAAATAAGCAATGATGAAATTCTTTTACTTTTTGATTCATCTCATCGAGACGATTTAAAAGTAAAAAAAATTAATCTAAAGATAAAAAAAATAGAAAAAACAAAAAATAAACTAAATTTACAAAATTTAGCCCACACGGGGCCAAAGTCTTAAAAGCTTATATAGCATTCTAGCAAATAAAATAAATACTTGAAATTCACAAATAAGAATTTTGAATCCATAAAAAAACTCTAAATATAATTGATGAAGAAAAATGAATAGAAGCTTACACACTTATTTATACTAATTAGAAATTTTAATTTTAGTAAAGAATAAACCATAACAGAAAAGTAACAATTTAAGCTACTTTCTTGCTAACTAAGGAATATAATAAAAAAATTTAAAAATTAGCCGTCTTAATTAGGAAAGAAAATAAATGTGTGCGGCTGTACTGAAATACAAATTTTTAAAAGAAAACAGTTTCTAAAAATAAAAGTTTCTAAATTCTAGTTAATCTCTCGATTTCTCTTCGTTAACTTTTGTCAGTTTAATTACTCTAAAAATGTCTTCGCTACTTGTTCTCCATCAAAGAATCTTAAAAATCGAGGAAGAATTAATAAACAATTGTAATGCTAAAAATCAGTTATGAACCACAACTAATGGAAACAATAAATATGTTTTTTGATAAAAATTAATAGATATTTTTAACATTAATATTTTTTATTAGGAGATTTTTAGTATTAGGAAACTTTTTTTATATTTTGACTAAATTTTTGGAGACTAATTTACCGTCCACTAACGGAAAGCCAAATTAAAACCAAAATAAAATTTTATATAAATTAATCTCAAAAAATTAACAGCACTTATAAAGTTTTCTCATTCAAAATTTGAACTATAAGAGCTTACCCCAGGGCCAACTCACTTGCTTTGAAGTTGTGTTCCAATTTGAGTTCATAACTTTTAGACTAAACATTCTAAACTTTGTTTCTAAAAAATTAATATTAAATTCTTGATATTAAAAATAATAGATTATAAAAATATACAAGAAACATAGATGTTATATGCATGTGTGTCCATATACATATATAAATGTAGGGTTTATAGATTTTTATTGTGATCGTGTTAATGAAGATGGCGGTTGCTAGGATCAAGGGTGGGACTACAACATATTTAGGGTTTGAAAGTTACGACCATGGCAACAAAGTTTACAATTTGAAGGTTTGTAAGGGTTCTTCTGGTGTACTGAGCCAATATCTTTCCTCCGTGATTATTTGAACATTTTTCGAGTTCCATTTCCCTTGCTTTTCATAATTGGATCAACCTGGATAAACCTAAGATCCAACTAGGTTAAATTGGGATATCTATAGTTGGCAAATAATTGCCGAAAAGTAATAATTGTCGAATACATAACCCTTAGCTTTTTCAACACTCATTCAAGCCTGATAGTAACTAATGTTCTTCTCATAGTTAACTTTCAACTCATGAACAACAACTATTGACCACTTGAGGGGCGTATACCGAACTTCATCTACAATAAAACTAGACACTAAATTAGAACTCATATGTGCATTGCTTGCCATGCGTACATCAACCCCACATATGTGTACATTGTTCAATTTGAGTAGGTAAAAAAAATTATTTACACCGCAAACTCGAGCATGAACAAGCTATGTACAACCCCTCAATTTCCTAAAAACACAATGTGCAGTGACCCTAATCCTATCATTTTTAATATATAAAAAATCTAAGCCACACACAATGGAGTATTTTAAAAGTTCCTTGCGAAATTTTTGCGTTCCACCTTCAAATTTCTACCCCACATGACTAATGGCATTCCGCCACCTAGAAGACAATAATACTTTTTGTTTCTTTGAACTAAAACTTGGCAACAAATCAATATCACTAGCAAGATCTACCCTCCATGTCTGCTTGCATTGTTCACTACTCTTGGCACTAACATCCTCACTGCTTGAACCATCATCCAATGACTCAAACACATTATTATTCTCTATAACCTCAACATTAATCAAATTGCAAACAACATTACCTATAAATGAAAACATTGCATTTAAGTCATCATCACTGTCCAACATATAGTGAATATGGCCTGGCGATGAATAAGTTAAAGGGAAACATGCCTCTTTCAAGGAGCTCCATCTATTGCGCACAAAGTCATTGGAGAATCATACAAAAAATTCCTATAAGCCATTATTGTAGCCGTATAGTTACTATATTTGTACAACAATACTAAAATACTTTCCATCTCAGCTAACCTCCAAATATAATCTACACTCAAAAACAAATGTTAAAAAACAATTAGAATCATGCTGGCATATAACTGATACAAGTATCATTTACAGTTTATGCTGAAACATATACATGTATTAGTTGCTACTATGCCGTAGCATTTTGAGAAATACACAGTGAATAGCAACTAATACATATATCAGTATGCCACAGTATCTTAAGAAATGCAAAGTGAATAACAACTGATACATGTATCAGTTACTGGTATACCGTAACATCTTGAAAAATGCATAGTGAAGAATAACTAATATATGTAAGAGTTACTAGTATGATGCAACATCTTGAGAATGCATAGTGAAGAGTAATTGATTAATGTAAAATCAAAATAATTCAAAATTATTTAAAATAAGGAATAGACAGTAAAACGGGAAACTTTGAAACAACATTCGATTAAAGCAAAATGTTTCTTCAAACAATTAAATAACAAAAATAAATATACACATATTGGCAAAAACATAACCAACAAAATAAAGATAAACAATTTTGCAATTACAAACACAAAATGACCAAATGTTAGAAATCAAAGTAAATATATGAATATATGAATATTTTAACAAATTGACAAATAATGGCAAATATTAGAAACCAAATCAAAGATACACAAATACGAATATTTACCGAGATTACTACTAAATCGAATCAAGTGTACAAACACAAAATGGCAAAAATGTTGGAAATCGAAGAAATATACTAATATGCGAATATTAGAATAGATCGATACACAAATGACAAAACATTAGAAATAGAAACCAAGGATGCACATATACAAATATTTATCGACATTACCAATAAATCAAAGCAAGTGTAAAAAATCAAATTTTGCAGAAGATGATCGCTGTAACGACCCAGTTTTTAAGCCTCTAGATTAAAAACGTTAAATCAACTAAAACTAGATTTCATATTAGAGTTAAATCAAGAGTAAAAATTTTGAACGATTAAGCCTAAAATCAAATCTCGAAATTGAAAACCCTAAAGAAGAAAAAGTATCTCTTAATCCTAGAACCCCATAAGAAAACAAAAAATTACAATTTGGTCCAAAAATAATAATAAAATTTCAAAAATGACCCAAAATAAAGACGTACACAAATAACAAAGTTCTAAGTCCAAGTAATAGAAAAGTTAAGTGCCAACTCAATAATTAAGAACAAAATATACGCAAAAATTTAATATTCCATAATTTTTAATAATTGCACGTATAATCTTGAACTTTTAGGTAATTACACTTCTAACCCAACACACCTAACAATTGTTAAATCCATGCTAAGCTACACACCTCTTACGAAAATACCATAAAATTATCTCATAATTACTCTAAAAGTCATTAGTAATCTTAGTTCTGCACGTAAGTGCCTAAGGTAATCCTCATCCCTTCTCTACAACAAATACTAACTAATGAATAAGTATATAAAAGTGCTCGGTTTTAGAGTATGGGATTAGTAACGAAAACCCACAAAGACTAGAATCCCGAAATTAGATTAGGACGAGAATGAAACCCTAAAATTCAAAATAAAACTCTACAAAATATTGAATTCCCTAATAGTGAATTCTAGAAACCTAAATTTATAAACAATCATAAATTACAAGTTAGTCCAAGAGGATAGAGAAATCACGAAAAAGACGCAAACTGAACCCAAATGTAATTTTTACGCTATCTTTTAATCAAACAAGAACGAATTCTAAGACTCAAGATTTAAGCCCCGAACCCTAGAGCACACTTTATATAAAAAATTTAAAACTCAAAAATCACATAAAATCATAGAATCATAATCCTACAACTTGACTCAAAAAAATCATGAATTATAGAAAAGATTAGAAATAGAGCCCAAATATAAATTTAAGCCTAACAATTCAAAATATGTCCAATGCCAACAAAAGGCCCAAATAAAATTACAAAGTCTAACTCTTTTAATTAAGCCCAACTAATTTAGTCCAAGAAAAATTATAAATATACTTAATGAATTTAAGTCCAAAAAAAATTTCAAGTATAACCCAAATATATTAAACCCAACACATTAGGCCCATGAATATTAAATCCAGCCCAATAAAAATTTAAACCAAGTCCATCAAAATTAAAACCTTTGGCCCAAATTTTGACCCAATTACTTAATTAATTAAAGTTGAATTAAAATAATACAAAATAATCAAACAAAGCAAAATGACATTCCTACCCTTGCATGGCCAGTTGGTAGGAAGTGTTTGCCAGGGGTCAAAATTTTGCTTTTATTGAAAAGAATTTGACAAATTTGAAAATAAGATTAAATAATCTTGTCATATCAATCAAAATTTAAATAATATATATATAATATGAAAAATTAAGTAAGGAAGAATAGAAATAACATATTTAATCAAACCAAATAAAACTTAGTACACCAACATTCAAATTTAAGTCAAATTGACACATCGTTGTAAAAGAATTTAATTTAGCCAAACCCTCAACACATAAATAATCAAATGAATACAAAATGATTATAAATCACTAATATAATATACTAATCACAAAATAAATAAATTGTATCAATTCCATAGAAAAAATCACTTTTTGCATTTTAAGCTCAAATTAAGAAACAAATGTAAAAATTAAACCTCATTATGTCCTAAAAATATTCAAACAAGTAATATTAATAATAATATAATATTTTATACCAACAAAAGTAACTAAATAATCATTAAAGCTCTTACATACCAAATAAAGCTAAAATGACACATCTAATCAAAATAGCTTAAAGTGATTTAATTGCCTACATTTAATTAATCAATTGTTATCAAATTTATAATAAACTATAAAAATAATAAAATAATCATAAATTTACTAAAATAATTCATGTTAATAAGAAAGAAGACTAAAAAACGCATCAAATTAATTTTTGAAACCTTTTCTTAAACCATGTAGTATAAATACATTATTAAACCTTTAATATAATAATAATAATAATAAAATACAAATTCAGATTTGGAGCCCCAAAATTCTCCCATAAGCTGAATTTCTCTTCCCAATTCTTACACCAAATTTCTTTAAAAAAAACACACCTCCCATGCAAAATTTGAAAATTTCACACTTTAAACATTATTTTCACCTTCCAAATTTTTCTATAAATAAGAGGTCTATTCTCTCCACTTTCCTCCTCCATTTTCGGCCAAAAGAGTGAGATGGAGACCAAAAATTCTGAAGTGTTCAACGAAGAACAAAGAAAAGGAAGGAAGGAAGAGAAACTAGGAGGAGGTGCTAGGAAGGCCTACAGGAGTCCCAAAGCCAAGTCCTTTCATCCTTCTACCTAGAGATCCATCTACTGTTGGGAGAAATACAACGTCACAATATACATGTTTGGTGATCCAAAAAATACATCTTTATTAACTTTCAATAATTACAATAAATTGAAATTATAGGAAACGAAATACAAAAAAATAATATGAACAGAATATGCAAATCGAGTCCTACAAACGCAATTTCCTTAAGAATGATTTACCGCCTACCGAGGGTGTTGTAGGTTTTCCACCGACGTCACTTTTCCAGGATAAAACGGTTGACACAATCGTTGGAACACCACCAAAGATCGGCTACGAACGTACCTCGTCTGTCTTTTTCTCTCTCACGGCTTGCAATTGTAATCTCAGAATTGTATCTCTCATATCTCACCTTTTTACCTTGCTGTTGTTGTTATATCTTCAGAAAAGCTGGCTTTATATAGAATTTCTGTCATAGGAGTTACAGGAGAATCAATAGCCAATGAATGGTATTAATTTTCAGGATTCAATTGCCAATTGAATGGTCAATTCAATTGCAATTGAATTCTGCTATTGAATTCTGGAATTCAATGGCCAATTGAATTCACAAAATTTCAACATCTACAAGATAAGTAACTCTCTAATCCTCTCTCTCAAACCTCTTTCAAATCTGTCACAACCTCATCTCAACTCATGCTTAAACTACAAATCAAGAGCAAGAATAAAAACACATGAAAAAAGTGTCGTAGTTGAGATTTAGGGACCGTTATGGAAGTTTTGTAATTTGTTAAATGGTTGAATGTTTGTATCTTTGAGCTTTGTAGCTTATATGTGTTATGGAGTTTAGATAAATAAATATATACCACATGCATATAAAGAAAATTGATCAAAACATGACCCACAACATGCTAGGTGGCTAGAAACCAAGTTAGGTTTGAGATTTGTAATTTTGAGCTCTCTGCCCCGAAATTTGAAAAATCATAACTAATTATAGAAAAATAATCCGAGTGTATTCTTTATATTCAAATCTAGGTTTTTATGTTATTTTTCACCCAAGATTTATTGGAACTAATTTGAGTAAGTAGAACTCAAGATATAGTATTTTTACCAAAATGTGTTAGTTTCAAATCAGTATGTATTGCAGACTTAAAAACCCCACTTCCAAACGTTGAATGAGCTTAGGTCAAAATATAAAAGTTGTCGATAAAAAATCTAGCTACCCACCAAAAATGGACCTAAAATATTGAGATTTGATAAGTCTAATAGTCTCTACAAGTCTCTATTTTTGTTTAGAGGATAGTAGAATCCTCTGTCACATTTTTTTAAGCAACCCAAAACTCCTGTTTTTAGTGACCACCTACAAAAGTGGTTTTCATAAAAAGTGTAGTTAACATACTAATTTAATTGCTGTCCAAGAACCTGATCTTAAAACCTCTAGATGGTCCCCCAAACCATTTTTAAACCCTCTGTTAAAAACTGATTCTGCTGTGTATATATTTTATACCGCCTAAACACATTTTATAGAATGGCTTATTTCTCCAACTTTTTTCAAACAACCACCCTAAGCACTATTCATGAGACTTGCATGGATCATATTGAACTAAGACATATTCAAAGATTAGCTCAATGGGACCTAAATGGATACCCCAAAATCGAGATCAACTGAGACCATATTTTGAAATTTTTCTTCAAAGTGTTGAACTGTTTTTACTTATATGAATTAATTCACCTAATTGCCTTAAGATTTGGCCTTAATGTTAAACATAAAAGTTATAAAAAATATTTTATTCTAAATTGTCACCAAAAACCGAGAATTAAACTCCAATCCTAAATACCTCAACATGTTGTTGTACCATTTAATTTGATACCTGAAAGTTCGTTAATGAGTTATTAAGTATATGATGGACTATGCTTTTGTTGAGTAACTTGAAATAGATGTTTTAATTAGTTTAAGTTGGGCGAATAATGATTTAGTGTGATTATATGATAATTATTAACCATGTCATCGACCTAGGATCGCATTTTTGAAACTTTAACTTGTGTTTCAAAAAATTGGACCTAGTGCTTATGAGACTTGTACACTGCCATGATAGTACCATGCCATGTTTAGGTAATTGTATTTCAAGATAGATGTTAAACTATTGTAAGCATTGTTGCATTTGCACTTTTAGCATGTTGGAGTCTACCGTGTATGTACCGTTGTGGGTTTGGGAAGTTTGGAGTCGTCGTCGTTTTCTATGATTCTAAGTCTAGGGCATCCCTAGTTGTAGGGTTAGGATTTATTTTGGGATGTATTCCCTGTGAATACCCTGAGTGCGTCCCCAGTGTATGAAATTTAATTATGATAAAAATTATATATAATTAGAATTGTTGGGCACCATGGATTCGTCACTAGCCTTCTGACTTTCGTAGTTTAGACTTTGGAGTTGACACTAGCGAATGCATCACACTTCTTAAGATGAGTGACGTTGGTATTGTCCTTGTGTGGCGCAGGGCCCCACGCCGTTGTGATTGAGTAAAATAATTGCGGTATGTAACTCGGCGAAGTAGCTATTTTCACAACGAGGAGTTTTAGTGATGGCTTTAGTGTGCAATTTACCTAGAAAGTTTGTTCCTTAGAATTCCCCGGGTGGAGTTCACTTTATCAGTTGTGCAATTTGGAAGTTGGGTTGTAGTCACATACATTTCATGCAT
>JAULJZ010093779.1:33381-58645 GCA_032270985.1 Heliamphora pulchella
TTCATTGTCGGCCGCAGAGCTTCGCCACCAATAGGTATGTCCTTATCACTCTCTCTCTCTCTCTCTCTCTCATTCATTCATTTGTGGCGCCGAAATTTTAGAGTTTTAAAATGATCAAAAATATGAAATTCAAAAGATGTTTAAAAAACACTTTAACATCTTGAAAGCCAAATTTTGAATACCTCTTTTTGTTGAAAATAGAGTCACCACTTAATTTTTGAGAAAAATCAAAAAAAAACAAAAATGAACCACTGATCTTCAAAATGTTAACCAGAGAAAAATGATTCCGGGGCTAAGGTACAAATCGGAGAAGGTGTTAGGCGCCCCGTTTGCCCAACTATAAGGTTGGCCTCTATTAATTATCATTGGTTCTTTATAAGATTTATCAAATATATGCAAATAAAGAAAATAGAAATAAAGAGAGAACATCCAAAATTAAATATATAAAATACATAACATATGTATATAGAACACCAAAACAAAACAAATAAGAAAAAAAAATCTTAAGTCTTACGGTATGTAATTTCTAACTAAGGGTACATGGAGCAATCTCGTATGTGATAATACTAAAATTGACATGATTCAAATAATAGAAAACATACTAAAAATTACTAAAATTACCTAAACATGAATTGTGAACAAGAAATAAACTAAATTATTCTATACATGATTTCAAAGTAACTAAATATTATCAAAACAAAATAAGTTAGCATTAACATGATGAATATTTAATAAAAAGAAATACTAAATGTAAAATAAAAAATGCATAAAAATCCTATGTTAAAAAAGAAGTTTACTAACAAAGAAAATTAAAAATAAGGGCGTTATGACAACAGGGAGCTTAAAGATTTAAAGAAAAAGGAAATAAAGAAAAAGTTTATAAAAGAAAATTATGCTAAAAATGAAAATGTTATAAAATGCTTATTTAGACTACTAAAAAAGAAAATCTAACTATTCATATTTTATATTTTAAAAGAGACAAAAAAATAACAAAAAAAAACATAAAACAAAAGAGAAGAAAATTACACTTAAAGATAAAATCTAGTTTAAAAGACTTTTTATGATTTTTAGGTTTAACAAAATGAAAGAAAAAATAAAATAAAATAAGTACTATGAAAAGAAAGTAAATCTAACATTTAAAGAAAAAAAAAAGAAAATGACAAAAGAACATAGAGCATTATAAGGAAAATAAAGCTAATAATAAAAATAAAAATAAAATAAAATACTAGTAAAAAAAATTACATTAATATTAAAATAAAAGAAAAATAAATAAATACGGATAAAAAAACATTAAACTAATGCTAAAAGAAATGGAACATTAAATTAAAATTGAAAGAAAAATAACATTAAATTAATATTATATAAAAATAAAAGAAAATAAAATAGAATGCTAATAAAAGAAAAGAAATTAAGTACAACTATTTAACTTGCAAATATGAATGTAGTATTGATAACTACATCCATATAAATGTAAGTGTATTATTATAACAATTAACAGCATCAACAAGTTGTAATTGTCAAAATATATTAGCAGATAATCACTAACAAGAATTCTGACGACATATAGCAAACATTTTAGATACCCAAAACAGCAAACCATAAGCAGATAATCACTAAAACTGAAACAATGCCCATGTCGGGCTCACATTGGCAGCAAAACAATAGGACGACCCAGGATGACGGCTAAGGAGAAGATTAACCAAATTCTAGAGAAAAAGTTTATCTAAACGGAGAAATGGGCAGTACTCCAGCAAGAAAACAATTCTATCCCCAAGAAACTGATTCGATCTAGGATTCTAAAGGCAAACGGGCAGCACTCCAGCAAAAAAAGAAGACTAGCTTACACAGGTATAACAAAGGTTCGTAGGAAGCGAGCCTAATACAACAACGGGGGAGAAACCAACAACCCATGAAGAACCCGAAAGAGAGAGAAACCGTCCTAAAAGCTTCAAAACTAAACACGGATATGACTCTGAGAAGAAAACTATGGCGTAAAAATCAAACAAGGTGAAGAACAAAGCCCGGGTAAGAACCCGAAGGCAAAAAGCTAACCTACACAACAAAGGGATAATAGCCAAAACTCGAGCTAAAACCCGAAAAAGAACTAGCCTAAGCCAGACAAATAATCCTAACAAACGCAAACAAAACATACAATTAAGAAACACATAATCCTACTAAGGTCAGCAGCACTTAATGGAGGGTTCTAAGCTACTATATGCAAAAGGCCGATTTTGGTCAATCGAACAGGGTACCTTCTGAATAGAGCCGGGTATATACTTTCCATGCTTTGAGTGGTGCAAGACATGCTCAAACGGTATGCCCAAGCTCTTTTACTGTACATATGAAAGTGTACAGTCAATAAGGCTTGCCCACCTTCCCAACAATCCCCAAAATAGATAAACGATCGGGGTATCGGGTCAACCAGGCAGAGGGGTTGAAGAACAATGCACATGTATGAGATAATGCAAATGAGAAATACATATTAAGAACCAATGATGTTTTCAAGTCTAGCCCTCTTATTTGATTTTATAAATTAGTCCCCAGCAGAGTCGCCAGAAAATACTGTGGTGTTGGGATTTTGGGGTTTTGAAATGATAAAAAGCGTGGGATTCAAAAGATGTTTAAAAAAATACTTTAACACCTTGAAAGCTAAATTTTGAATACCCATTTTTGTTGAAAATAGAGTCGCCACTTGATTTTTGGGAAAAACTAAAAAAAAACAAAAATGGGCCACTGATCTTTAAAATGTTAATATGAGAAAAAGAGTCCGGGGGTTAAGGTACAAATCGGGGAAGGTGTTAAGTACCCCGTTCGCCCAACCATAAGGTTGACTTCTACTAATCATCATTGGTTCTTTATAAGATTTCTCAAATACAGGCAAATAAAGAAGATAAAGGCAAAGAGATAACATTAAAAATCAGATATAGAAAATACATAATATATGTATATAGAACGCCAAAACAAAACAAATAAGGAAAGAAAATTCTAAATTCTACGGCATGCAATTTCTAATTAAGGGTACCTGAAGCAATTCCGCATGTGATAATACTAAAATTAACATGATTTAAATAATATAAAGCATGCTAAAAATTACTAAAATTACCTAAATATGAATTGTGAGTAAGAAATAAACTAAATTATTCTAAATATGATTTCAAAATAACTAGAAACATACATATTATCAAAACAAACTAGGTTAGCATTAACATGATAAATATTTAATAAAAAAAATACTAAATGTAAAATAAAAGATACGTAAAATTCTTATATTAAAAAAAGGTTTACTAACAAATAAAATTAAAAATAAGGGTGTAATGATAAAAGGGAGCTTAAAGATTTAAAGAAAATGGAAATAAATAAAAAAGTTTATAAAAAAAATTTATGCTAAAAATAAAAATGTTAGAAAATGCTTATTTAAACTACTAAAAAAGAAAATCTAACTATTCATATTTTATATTTTAAAAGAGACAAAAGAAAATAAAAGAAAAAGAAAACAAAAGAGAATAAAATTACACTTAAAGATGAAATCTAACTTAAAAAACTTTTTATAATTTTTAGATTTAACAAAATGAAAGAAAAAAAATAAAATAAGTACTATGAAAAGAAAATAAAGCTAACATTTAAAGAAAAAAAGACAAGAACAAAAGAACATGGAGCATTATAAGAAAAATAAAATTAATAATAAAAATAAAAATAAAATAAAATAAAATGCCAGTAAAGGAAATTACACCAATATTAAAAGAAAAAAAAGTAAAGAAAAATAAATACGGATAAAAAAACATTAAACTATGCTAAAAGAAACGGAACATTAAATTAAAATTGAAAGAAAAAGAACATTAAATTAATATTATAAGAAAATAAAAGAAAATAAAATAAAATGCTATTAAAAGAAAAGAAACTAAGTACAACTATTTAACTTGCAAATATGAATATAGTATTGACAACTACATCCATATAAATGTAATGCATTATTATATAACAATTAATAATATTAACAAGTTGTAATTGTCAAAACATATTAGCATTAATATTAATGATTCAATGAAGGTGATAATGTGCTAAGGACGAAATGAAAATAAAAAAACGACTAAGAACTTTAGAAGAAATAGTCTAACTATATTAAACAATTATACACATTCTACAACAAACTACATTGCAAATATCAAACGAAATTGGCTATAAATCAAATAGAAAAATTTGAAATGAAAGTTAACTCGATCACTCCAAGAGAGAGGAAATAGAGTTAGAAAGATCGGGGATCCAAACAAAATACCTAGATTGCTAAGGAATTCTCGAGTCGGGGAATGGTAATGGGCGATTCGGCTCTCGGGCGATGATCCAAACTAGGGTTTCAGAACTTCGGTATCGGGGACTCAATTCTCGGGTTTGGAGAACCTGAGAACTGAGATGCTGACACGTTCTGTGACATGTCAGGGTTTTTCAAGGTGGCGGTCGCCACATCATGAGTCGGTGGTCACTACTTCAGGAGAGTTTCCAGAAGCTTCTCATGGCGGTCGCCATTATGTAAGTTGGCGGTCGCCACTATGCAAGTTAGCGGTCGCCAGGTTGGAGTTGGCGGTCGCCGGTATAGATATGACGGTTGCCACAAAAAGTGGAAGCTTCCAAGAGATTCTATTGACGGTCGCCACAATGAACTTGGCGACCACAAGGTTCCAACATGGCGGTTCAATGACGATTTCATTGGTTTGAAGGTTTTTATCATTGGGTTCAAATATTGAGTTTGGATCATTTCTCGAGGATCGTACTGAATTACCATTTCAATTGCTTTCATCATCGGATTCACCTAAGATTAAGCAGGGTCAAATTGACGTGTCTACATCATTCACTCGCACACTCTCTCTCTCTTTCTCTATCTCTCTCTCTCTCTCTCTCCATATGCTCTTCAATTCCTTTTCGTCCAGTATGTGTTCTCCTTTAGGGTTACTTTTATTTATTTCGATTATTAAGTTTTTGTTCGTGATTATTGGAATATTGATTTGGTATTAGATTCTCAGATCTTTGTTCCGAACCCTAAGGTTATTGGGGGGGTTTCAAAAGCTTTTTGCAAAAGGTACTGATACATCGAGCACTTGTTTATTTTTCCTTAAACCTTCTTTCTTGAGAAGAAATAGCTAATAGAACAAAGTGCTGTTTGATTTATGTTTTTCATATTGCATCGTTATCATTTCTATTATATTATTTTAGTGATTTGGTTACATATTGTTTTTAATGTTTTACACTATCTTATTGCTAGTTTCATGCAATAAATTTGTAGATATTTCGAACAACCCGAACCTGTTGGAAAGGGAAAAAAAGTATGCAAAACCAGTTTAGTTGTTTGTTTTAGTCTATTTACTAGAAAATGCGAATCCTTGTTTTTGACTGAAGATTTGAGATGTTTCTCCCCCTCTCTCTATCGATGTGGTTGCATTAAATTCTCATATAGTGTTTTCCCCCGAATTAATTCTTGAAACATGTAATGGGAAAAGTTTATCATTGCTACACTTAGTAACAGCATTATCTTGATTTTCTAATGTTGTGGGATGGAAACCTCTTGATACAGGTGCATGAAAATGAATAGAAACTTGAAAATGTAACAAAGTTCAGGTACTGTTTAGTAAAAGAACTTGGCATAACCAAGTTTAATTCTGCATTACAGTGGTGGTTTGAATAATAATAATAGCAACAGGGTTATCTCTTGATTTAGTTGGGCAATTCATGAAAGTGGCAAATATATATATATATATGTGTGTGTGTGTGTGTGTGTGTGTATATATATATTGAAAGACAATGTATTCATGGGTTAGATCTAGGTAGCAATTAAATTTTGTATGATAATAAAGAAGTGATTGAGAAATGGGTGTACAAAAATGACCTCGAACACCCGGTTCTGAGGGTCCCCGGGACCCAGGACCCCTAGGATCCTGGTATCCTAGACCCCCGGGACTTCGAAGCCCCTGAACCCCGAACCCCCGGGACCTCAAACTCCTAGTCCCCTGGACCTCCGGACCCCTAGACCCTTAGGACCCTAGGACCTTAAACCCTCGGTCCTTTAAACCCGTGAACGCCCACCCCGGACCCTAGGACGCCAAGACCCTAAGACCTCCGAACTGATCCCGGACCCTCAGGACCCTAAAAACCTGGGACTCCAGGGACCCTTAGACCCTTAGACCCGTACGACACCCGGACCCTTGGGACCTTGGGCCCCAAACCCCTAGGACCTTGAAACCCTAGTCCTCCGAACCCTCGGACACTCGACCTGAACCCTAAGAACCCTAGACTAATCCCAAACCCCCAAGACCTCGAACCCTTTGTCCCCCAAACCCCTGTGACTTCGAACCGTTTGTCCTCCAAACCCCCAAGATCCCAGATCCCCGGACTCCAAGATCCTAGAACCTTTAGACCCTCGGACCTTGAGACCACTGAACCCCCAGATCCTCGGGACCCTAGACCCCCGAGACCTTGAGCTTCTAGACCCTCGAGACCTCATATCCCTGGAACCCCTAGAATCCCTGGACCCCCGATCCCCCAAGACCCTAATCACCCGGACCCACTGAACCTTGAAACCCTAGACCACCGTGATTTTAGAATCTTGAACCACGTAACCCCTGGACCTACAAGACCCCTGAACCCCTAAACCCCGGGACCCTGAACCCTCGGGATCCCAGGACCTCAAACTCCTAGGATTTCAAACCCCTAGACCCTTTGGACCCCCAATACCACGGAGCCTAAAACCCCTAGACCCATGGGACCCCTGACCCTTGGAATCTTGGGACCCCAGGCCCCTTAACCTCTGACCCCTAACCCCAGACCCCCACTTGTAATGGTAGAAAATGTTTTTCCCCATAAAAAAATAGAAAGCGTTTTCCACAAAAATTAACTTATTTTCTATTGATTTGAAAAATATTTTTTGCTTGACTTTTAATTTTCGTCATACTAAACACCAGAAATGAGAATGCAGAAAATATTTTTCGCCAAAACAAACGGAGCCTTTATTTTACATAATTTCGGAGGCATTATTTGAGTAACTTTACTTTGGTAATTTGGGGGGATTTGGTAGCTTTTATAAAAAGTTGGAGGAGATGTCCAATTGCAAGTCATGTCTTTCATTGGGAGCATGTTTCAATTTTCCCTACATTTCCATAGATGATTTGTTGAGGAATGGAGAGTTTGTTGCATGATCACCTTTTTGTTTTTTCTTTTTTTTTTTGATCGAGAGTACAGGGACAGCGGGGAGGGGAGGGGGGCAGAGGAGGGGAGAGGGACTCGAACCACTGACCACCGGGTGAGGAGCCTATGTGAAGACTGTGGGCCATTGAGCTGCCAAGGCTCCTCGATCACCTTTTTTGTGAAAAATGTTTTTTATTCACTTTGGCTTTGTCTCGGATAATAGTTTATTTATTTATCAAAATATTTATTCTAGATATTTATAAAAAAAATCAAATTTACAAATGGAATTATTATTTTCTCCATTCATATGAATAGCCATTTCAAATTACAGCTTAAATACCAAACAATCACCATTCAATTTAGGGGTGCACAAAAAAATTAAAACAATCAGTACTCTGGTTCAATTCGAATTAAACCGTATGGCTCAGGTCAGATAAGGTTACGTGACCTGGTCTCGATTTTTATAAGATGAGCATCATTTAAAATGGTTTGATTGACAATTTTTAAAAAATATTCACAGTTCGAACTGAACCAGTCTAGATGCAAGCTATATATGTGTGTGTGTGTGTGTGTGTGTGTGTGTGTGTGTGTTGTTTTTCTAGACTTTTCAACATAGAGATTTGATATTCTAAATTTTTTATTACCTTAGATGAAAAATATTTATTGTAATACATGTTTTGAATATGAAATTTATATTTGATGACCATAAACATATTTTGGTTTTGGTATAAATTATCGTTATATTTGATTTTTGGTACAAGTTTGAATTTTTTTTTAATTTTTTAAAATAACTTTTAAGTTTTAGACTTGACAGAAACTGTGAAGTGAACCGTTTTTAAATAGGAGCTTCCAGTCAAAAGTTCAGAAAAATAAATTTTAACGCGCAAGATTCATTAACAAAGATTTTAATGTGTAAGGTTTAATTTCGTGATTTTTTTTAAAAATACTCTGTAAACAGATTAATTTATCTATTTTGCATAATAAACAGATAAATTTATCTATTTGTATATCAGCACAGATAATGCAAGCACATAAATTTATCCGTGTTCTTTATACGCGTTTTTAATAAGACAGATAAATTTATCTATATTTTTTATATGTGCTTTCAATAAAAGAAAGATAAATTTATTTGTGTTCTTTATACAAATTTTAAAAAAGCACAGATAAATTTATCTGTTTGCATATCAACACAGATAATATAAACAGATAAATTAATCTGTACTCTTTATACGTGTTTTCAATAAGAGAAATAAATTTATCTGTATTCTTTACACGTATTTTCAATAAAAGACAGATAAATTTATTTTTATTTTTTATACATATTTTGAAAAGATACAAATAAATTTATCTATTTTTATATCAACACAGATAAAACAAATTGATAAATTTATTTATATTTTTTATACGTATTTTTAATAAGACAGATAAATTTATCTATATTCTTTACACGTGTTTTTAATAAAAGACAGATAAATTTATCTGTATTCTTTATATGTGCTTTCAATAAAAAACATATAAATTTATCTATGTTTTTTATATATGTTTTAAAAATGCACAGATAAATTTATCTGTTCTAGAGTAATTCTTTCTCTAAAAAATCTTACGTGTTAAAACTTTTATGAAGATTGATTTTAGTCATTAAAAAATCTTATACTGGATGAAAAATAATAAACGGTCTATAAATTGGACTGTTCACCGATTTTTCGTTTTAAATATTGATTTTTGTTCAATTCTGCTACTTAAATGGGCCAAACATAATTTTACAAAATTTGAAATCGTTACTAACAATTTAGAACCGATGTGCATGTTTGAATCGTGGGACAAAGAGAGATTGGATTGAATTAAAAAAAATTAGAGGCTCAAATCTCAATTTTGGTCTTTTGAAATAACTAATTTCGTATTTGTATCGCGATATTGTGCCTATTTGTCCAATAGACGATGAATTATTAATTCCTTATTTATAGTATTAAAAATACCATGCCCTCATTTGGTATTAATAAGAATAACTCATGTTTAAAGACACCCATACTATTTTTTTAGGATCACTCACACATTTTAATACTTAATTTCAAAATTTATTTTCTAAAGAATAATTTATATAAAAAGATAATTAAAAGAATTCAAACCACAATAAACTTCGATATTAATAATGAAAAAAACCAATTAAACGAAATAATAAACTAAAATATCAAGAGTACCGAGAAAAATTCAAATGCCATCACCGAAAAAAAAGTCCATACTTTGTTGTGATACACAACTACGCAAATCACATTTTTTTCAACTTGGTATGCATGAAGTACTTTTATAATACAAATGGAATTAATACCGTTCATTGCTTCAAGTTCTGTCAATCGTTAGATTAATATATAAAAGTCGCATCAAGTCTGTTAATTTGTCAATAATTTAATAATTAATGGTTAAATTTTTTATATTTACACAAATGTCACATCAAAAGTTATATATTAGATAATAGATAGATATCCAATTCTAGAAATTGAAGAGTAAAACAAAAATTAATATCAATAATTTAATAATTATTTAATTAGAAAATTTTAAGACACTCAATAAAAATTATAATTTTATTAGTTTTTTAATTTATAGATGTAAAAAAATAAAAAATAGCAAAAGTAAAATTATATTATTTTTTCAACGGATTAGTAAAATGAGAAATAATAAAAATTAATATTTTTTATTTACTTTTTTTAAAAAGAAGAACATGAAGGAGGAGAGAGAACAAAATGAAATGCCAAAATTATTTTATTTCAATCGTTAAATTTTTAACACCTACACAAATGTTACATCAAATGTTCTATGTTGTATAATATGTAGAAAATATATAAATATCAAATTCTAAAAATTTAAGAGTGAAATAAAAATTAATATTAACAATTTAATAATTAATTAATTAGCTAATTTTAAGCTTGTCAATTAAAAATATAATTTTATTAGTTTTTTAATTTATAAATCTAAAAAATAGCAAAAATAACAAATGTAAAAACTAAATTATTTTTTCATTCTATTATTAAAAGAAAAGAAATAAAAATTAATATTTTTATTTACTTTTTTATAAAAAAGAACATTACGACGGAGGAAGAATAAAATAGAAGATCAAGATTATTTTATTTTAATGGTTAGATTTTTGACATCTACATGAATGTTATATCAAAAATTTTATATTATGTAATAGATTAGTAATAAGTTTTAGATTATTTTTTTTTCTTTATCTAACGATAAAAAATAGTTATATAATTTTTATCCTATTTTTCTCAATATAACCAAATATTAATCAAATTTCTTACTGTATACATATTTAATTCTATAATTTACTAATATTAGAAAAATATATAAAATCTACAATATTACGTGCTTGTTTGGAATAATTTTTAAGCTTGATTTTTAAGAGATTTTGTTTTTTTAAAAAATAAAAAATAAAAAAAGAGAAAATATTTGGGATAATTTGAAAAAATAGATGTTAGAAGAATTTTTTTTTTACTTTTTTTAGTTGCTTTGAAAACCGTCCAAAAAAATTAGTTTAAAAGCTAGACTATTTAGAAAAAATCAACTTTTTTCTTGATCCCAAACAAAACAACTTATTCTTTTTAACCTATTCAATTCAATCCATCATGCTCAATGGAAACAATATCCGCCTCTAAGCCTAGAGTAGCTTTCTTTTAGTAGTTTTTAGGCTTTTTAGCTTTTTGGTGTCAAATTATAGCTTTTTGTGTCAAATCATGGCTTTTTTATGAGAAAAAAAGTGAAAAAAACTTGACTTTTTGTGAGAACTCAAACGAAGTGACTTTTTTTTTAGTGAAAAAAGCCAAAAAACTTAGCTTAAAAGATAGGCCAAACACAAGCTAAGTTCATTATTCCGTTTTCTCTGGTGGGTCTATATTAAGGATTTGTTTGGCAATTAACTTCAAGTCACATTTTTTATTTTAAATTATTTTAAGTTAAAAAAGTAAAAAATTTATTTCATAAGGATACGAGATGATTTTTAAGTCAAAAGTTTAAAGTGACTTTAAATTAAAAGGTAAAAACTTTGTTTAATGTTGTTATAAATTTTTAAAATTTTTTAAAAATAATTTTATATTCAATATCAATTTTATTTAATAAATTTTGACGAGTAAATTTTAAAGGCCCTGTTTGGGTGATTTACTTATTTGTTTATTAGCAAATAAGTCAAATCCCATTTAAGCCACATCGTTTGGGTGACTTGTGACTTATTTGCTTATAAGTCAGGTTATCCAAACGAGTTTATTTGCTTATTTGCTTATAAGTTAGTTTATTTGGCTTTATTTAGCTTATTTGGCTACCCAGACAAGTTTATTTGGCATATTTAGCTTATTTTCGTATTTGCTTATTTTTTTGTTTTTAGCTTATTTAGTTACCGAAACGACGTGGCTTATTTTTTAGCTTATAAGTCAATAAGAAAATAAGCAAAATATCCCAAACGGGGCAAAAAATATATAGAACAATTCAGTAAAAAGTAAAAAAATTAAAAGCTTTTAAATTGAAAAATGAAATCTTTTTTGACTTCTTATACTTTTAAGCAAAAAAATAAAAAATCAACCCCTTAAAACCGGTTGACAAACGAGGCCTAAATACCCACAACCCCGATCGAAATACTACGAAAGAAATTTCACGTTCTCCACATCCTCTCAGTGCCCAACCTCCTCGCTTCCTCTCGTTCCCGAGCTTCACCGCCTACTGCACACTTCATTGCCGGCCGCAGAGCTTAGCCGCCGACAGGTATGTCCTTATCACTGTCATCTCTCTATCTCTCTCTTCATATGCTCTTCAATTTCTTTTCGCCGAGTATGTGTTCTCCTTTAGGGTTAATTTTTTTTTTTATTTCGATTCTTAAGTTTTTGTTCGTGATTATTGGAATATTGATTTGGTTTTAGATTCTCAAATCTTTGTTCCGAACCCTAAGATTATTGGGTGGTTTCGAAATCTTTTTGCAAAGGGTACTGATAGATCGAGAACTTGTTTTTTTTTTTTTCCTTAAACCTTCTTTCTTTAGAAGAAATAGCTAATAGAACAAAGTGCTGTTTGATTTCTGTTTTTCATATCGCATCGTTATAATTTCTATTGTATATTTTAGTGATCTGGTTGCATATTGTTTTTGATGTTTACACTATCTTATTGCTAGTTTCGTGCAAGAATTTTTGCAGATATTTTGAACAAGCCGAAGCTGTTCAGTTTAATTATTTGTTTTAGCCTATTTACTAGAAAATGCAAATCCTTGTTTTTGACTGGAGATTTGAGATGTTTCTCCCCCTCTCTCTATTGATGATGGTTGGATTAAATTCTCATATAGTTTTTCCCCCTGAATTAATTCTTGAAACATGTAATGGGAAAAACTTATCATTGCCACACTTAGTGACTGTATTACGGTCATTTTCCATTGCCGTGGGAAGGAAACCTCTTGGTACAAGTGTATGAAAATGAATAGAAGCTTGAAAATGTAATGAAGTTCAGGTACTGTTTAGTAAAATAACTTGGCATAACCAAGTTTAATTCTGCATTACAGTGGTTGTTTGAATAATAATAGCAACAGGGTTATCTCTTGATTTAGATTGATGCTTGAAAGACCCAAGTTTTTTGGGTTATATTTCTGGGTTTTGTTTGTGTTTTTCAGGCCACTGGCTCTGTGATGCTTTTTTTGCATGTTAATGCAAATGGGTGGTCTTTTATATTTTGTAAAATTGAGAGGTAGTTTGTCCTTTGTTTGCAGCTATGACACAGCATAATTTATCTTCAAAAAAACTGAAAGGGATGAAATTAGCAATTTCTGTACAATGGTGGTTGGACATCCTACATTTAGTTGGGCTATTCATGCAAGTGGCATGTACATTATACATATGCATATATCTATTGAAACACAATGTATTCATGGCTTAGATCTAGGTATCAATTAAATTTTTTATGATAATAGAGAAGTGATTGAGAAATGGGTGTACAAAAGTGACCACAAATGTTTAAACAATTTTATAATGACTAGGTGACCATTTGTCAAGTTGTTACCTGGGCAAAAAATAGTTTTGATTGCGGTTGTTAGGCTACAAGGATAATTATATAAAAAACTTGAGCCAATACCAGAGAACTCAACAGACGATGTATGGAATTGGTTTAAGGTGAATGATGTTTGAATTGTATTTGCTAAACAATTAATTACTTCAGTAATATGGAACTGGAGTATTGTGTGATGTGATGTTTTGTAGGGATGTCTAGGACATCTAGACGAGACCCATATAGCAGTTCATGTGCCAGCTCTGATAGAGCTATGTATGAAAGTAGAAAAAGGTCACATTGCAACAAATGTTTAAGCAGCATTGTGGTGATTGGTTTAAGTATGAAGCAGCGGTGGTGCAGACCATTTTTCTTAGGATAACTGGATTTTTTTCCAGTAAAAAGATGGATTCCTTTGGCTGAGCATAGGTTGGCATGGGGCAATTTAACGCATTTTATGCTGCAATTATGAATTGTGAGAGATAATACCTCGATTGTCTAGGAGCAAACTGAGTTTTTCTTGAGAAAAATGCTTACTTATATAATCTTTATATCAGAGAACATCACGGGATGTTCAACTGCTGGCAACATGTGGCGAGTGGAATATTGAGTTCTAATTTGTTGTTCTGACCAATAGTACTAATTATCTCAGTGTAGTTGGTGATTTGGTCTTGTGTTAGGATTAAGGTTGTCAAAATCGAGATCCTACATAGAATCGTTTTGGGTTCTATCGGATTGAATCATAGGATCAAATCGTAAAATCGTAATATCCTACTCAAAACATTAAATAGTCTAATAATTTTAGAAAATTCATGGAGAATAAGCTTTAATTATACAAAAATAAATTAAAACTATCATAAAAAACAAGATGTATCTTATAAACTCACAAATTGACCTATATTGAAGTAACATATAAGAAAATAGAATTGAAGTGTTGAACAAAACATTTACGATCCTACTTCCGAACCTACGATTCCGAACGATCCCAAACGATCCTGTTCAGAATGCGATTCATTATACGATTTGGATCGAAATCGCAAATTTGAGTCATGGGATCGTACGATCCGGATCGCGATTTTGACAACCAAGGTTAGGATTCCACTGGCAATGCAAACTTAGTCATGGAATTGGTTAGCAACACTAGAGAAGCCATCGAGAAGGTGAGGATTGGCTCTTTGCCCGTGAGTATGCACCAATGTGTATTGAGCTTCCTGAGGAGCCTTCAATATCATCCATTGTTTCTCTCTCTTGAAGGTGCTAGGGACTGGGTCCTTCCAAGTTTGGACAATAAGATATCTCCCATGGATTGTGGAGGGAGAAGCAATCAACACTCTAGAGAGAAAAAGAATCATTCTGGTTTTTCACACCAATCGAGAAGCACGCAAAATATTCAAAGGCAAGGAAAAACCCAGCTAAAAGAAAGAGACAAGGATTGGGATATTGAGGGAGAGAAGTATATATGTCTTTGTGTGTGTATATATATAATAGGCATAAATGTGTAGAGAGAAAAAAAGGGGTTCTAGGTAAACTACTCTCTCTATTGAAGCTTGAATCTTTCCTTCTCTCTCCCTCTCTTTCTCTCTCTCTCACTCACTCCATCTCTACTTCTTTGTTTTTCTCCTATTTTTTCATGTGGCAATAGATAATCACCTCTTTGAGTAATGAGGTTTTATCATGAAGAAAGAGAAAGGATTTGGTTAGTTCTCCCTTGGCATCACAAGCTATGCTACATGGACTCAGATACGGTTGTTAAGTGCAAATATGTCTTATGTGTGTAAGACTTGGGTATAGTTGTCATTGGGCATTCCATGCATAATATCGGAATTTATGCATAATTTTTTTAGTAAATTCGAATTATTAAATATTTTTCTAGGTGAATAACCAAATATAAATGTCGAACATATATCTTATTCCCTTATTTGAGTGTCAACTAACTGACACTAGTACTTTGTACATTTATAAGGGTCTATGTAATATAGATCACAAGTAAAAAGAGAAATAAAATATATCATAAAGATAAATATATACATATACTTTATGGTGCATCTACAAAGTGGGTGGAGAAGCTTGCAACTAGAGGGAAAGAGAAAACTTCCTTCACTGTTGGGTGTGCTTGAACTGGTTTTGGCATGACTCTGTCCTGAATTAATGGATGGTCTTTCTTGTTGCTACAAGATTGAGAAATCCGTTTGAATTTCTGTTTGGCTTTAATGATTGATCGTGGGTTGGCCATTGAGTTGCACTATAGACTTGGTTTCTAGTTGTATCCTTAATTATGTGAGACATATAATTATCACTATAAATAAGAACCATAGTTCCAATGAGAGTGATTAATATTGACATAATAGAAGTAAGTGGATCAATCAAATAGCCGAATTCTAAAGAAAAATCATTATTGATGATCCAAGACCATACATATTGATATATAGAATTGCTCTTTATTTTCTGAACAGTTAGATCGGTCTACAAAATCATGGCTATACTTAACAGTAAACACTCTGAAGAGCTAACATATGGCAAAATTTCTTTGTTACCATTAGAAAAAGAAGAATCCTGCTCCTATTAAAAGTGGAACAAAAGGTATGACCCACACATATTGATATGTATCTTCCACAAAAAGTTAGCAATTGTACCCTTCGAAGTTTATCCAAAGTGCAAGGACTTGGGACATGAAAGATTGTGCCCATACTAGCTTTGATAAATTCAATCCCTTGGAGCAGCAAACTGGTGTATGCATGAAATCTTCATAATGTCACTAACCGATAACTTGACGATCGCCTTAATGCATTCCTTGATTATAATATTGCTACTTTCTCCAAAAGTAGGTGATGTATAAATGGGAGCAAAATTGCTATTGCTAGCGTAACATGCTGTTGAAGTTTATAGATTGCCACAAATGCGACATATTTTAATGTTACATGTGATGATTGATTTGTATGCCCCGAAAATCATATATGGGAAGGCAATTGCGAATTTGATTGCCTCATCTTTCATAGAAATAGATTGCTTCTCACAAATGGCACCAAATTATAAGTGAAAAAACCGTACGCATTTAATACTAGTGAATATGATGAAAGATCAATGAAAAAGATGAAGGAAGCATCAATGAATCCAAATTCTACAAAATAAAGCACCGTTTGTGCTACTTGACTGGCGGTAATCGGCTTGGGGCACTCCAACGCTTGAGTGAGTCCCTGATCATGAAAAGAAATAATGTAGTGCTAGTATAAGCATTCGATTGCGTACCTCTTGAGTGCTCCGTTAGGTCCTTTTATAATAGTTAGTTTTGATTTATGGGTGAATTCCAATATTAGATCTTGGACAGGGTTTAGGAATCTTATTCCTATCTAGATCTTAAGAAAGATTCCTTTCAACCGCAAACCACCAGGATATTTGAAATTGCTAAGGATTGCGCCAAGTCCCTAAGGATCTCAACAAGTTGATTTGATCTAGAAGTCCTCGATCATTTATAATTCCCCCGTTACTTTATTAATGTTTATCAAGTGAAATTCTTGCGTAAAAGTTTTTGTAATTGATTGGTCTATTATTGTCAGTTTATTAAAAGTTTCTTTCCATTCCTCGCGTTATTTCAGTATAATTAACATGGGAGTTAGAATAAGAGCTCCGTTCTTGGATTAAATCTTATGTGCTACCAAATATCGAAAGAGGAATTACTATTCTTACGTCATTTCATTCCAAGCTCATTCCACACTGCATTTTATTCCTGTACCAAAATCATTCCATTGAACCAAACTTCTACCTTAGAGTTTTTAACACGAAATTGGTTTTAGCTCCAACGATTCTTTTTTCGTGGGGTGACGGTAAATGCATATATTTTTTATTTATTTAGTGCACCCCCTAAACATATTAAACATTTGTATACAATACATAAAAACACATTTAAATGTACGAAGTGAAATTGTGTACGTTTAAGAGCTCTTTTTTTCGTAGGCTCATTTCTACCATATTCAGGGTAGTATATGTACTTCCATTCATGTTAGGAATTGGACTGTCTCTGATCCACTCGCAGACTGGATCATGATGTTTGAGCCTTTAGGCCTCATTTTTTGGGTCCATTTTGATGATAAGTCAGCATACTTTTTAGTAGGGGTGAACAAAAAATTCTATAAAAATAAACGATTTGATCGATTTAATTCAATGCAAATTAAAAAATTGATTTATTTGATTGTATGGCTTGGTTTGGATACGAGAAAATAATAAATCAACTAGCTTGATCGATTTATGATTTTAATAACTTAAGTTGGATTTAAAGCTGATCTAATACAATAATTCTACGCACATCAAATGCTAGTCAATTGTTTCTTCTTTCAAATTATTGGCTCATTACTATGATTGATTTCACATTACAATAAACTGCATATAGTTAGATGATTTGTAATAGTGTAAATTTATTTTTGAATTATGAAATAGTAGTTGACTTCGTGCTATATTTTTATATGTGGATTGTTATATGCTAATCTTATGATACAAATTAAAATCAATTAATAAAAGCAAACCGATGTTTATGGTTGGTTTGATTTGCATTCTCTTCTTGTTTAGATTGGTTCATATTACAAAATTAACAAATTATATGATTTGGAACATTTGGTTGAAATTAAATCCCTCAAACTGAATAAATCGATCTATATATAACTACTTTTTAGATTACGTATTTATAATATTCATACAAAATATTAAATTCATCTGATAATTGTGTAATTATGAATCTATGATTTAACATCAAATAAATGGACGAAAAATATAATTTTAAAAATCATATAAAAACAAATGTTGGCAAGCATGTTTTGTTTGTCTATCTATTTTTTCATAAATGATCTTTTACATAGGGCAGAATTTTGTATTGTTGACATTCTAATTATATTGTGTGGTTGTCAATTCATTGGGAATAAAAGGATAAAAATATTTACAAATTGAAATCCATGTACTCTCACAAGGGAGAAATTACTGCCGAATAATTTTGATTTCCTTTATCTTCACCTCTTTTAATTTCACAATGTGATGTTTTCTAAATTAAGAAAAAAATTGCTATATTGTCTTTTGAGGGCGTTTGTCAAAAATTCTCAACTTAGCTTTAATTTTTTTTTCATGTACCAGAAATCGTGGCACAAATTTTGCTTTTCATTTATAGGCTCAAACTCTATTACATATGGTGTCACAATTCTCAACTCAGCTTTTATATTTTTGGGTGACACGGGTCCCACATCTTTTAGTCTATTGTTTGCTCCGCAAATTTTAGTACCAACACTATTCCATTTAGATGAGTTATACCGAATACGTGAAATTAAATGCGGGATAATTATACCAAGGGGAGAGTGGAATTGCGGGAATTAGATTGCTCTAGATTATTTTAACTTTCAAATAATGTTATTGTTAGGCGTGTAGAGTCTGGTTATTTTTTGGGGGTTCGACCCATGACTTGACCTGTTCTAGATGCACTACGGTTATGACTGAGTTTTTTATGAGGCTTTGTTTATGGAGTGAAGACTTACGGGGGTTGCTCTCGAGGGAATTTTTTTGACCCGTTTTTGAGGTATTTATATTCGTTATTTTTGTTATGGCTTTGAACTCTTGCATTGTATTGCCTCTTCTAATAGTGAAATCGCTGCAACTCCGTGGACATAACTCTTATTTTAGGGGAACTACATAAATCGTGTTGTTTGTGTGTAATTGTGTTATTTTTTTTCATTGTTTTCGTTTATGTCATAACAGTTATCTCTTTACTCAATTATTTATCTCATGCTAATCAAATATTGAAATAAATTTAAGATATAACTTATCCCCAATTATTATCAGAATGTGATGATTCACGATTCAATCCGCGATTCGATTTGAAATTCATGCATAAATTGATACGAATTTACGAGTAAATCTATTTTGTGATAGAATCGCGATGGGTCGATTCACTGTTTGATTTACGAGTCGAGTTACTATTTATGATTTACAAGCCAAACCCCTATTTACCACTCTTTTATATGAAATAGTTCATAACTTAATTTAGTGTGTTTATTGTGAAAATAAAATATAATTATACATAATTTATTGCACATTTTGTAATTAGAGGATATAATAAGAATGTGATATATCTAATAGGTTCTCTTTTTTCTTATTTCTTTTTTATATGAAAAATGTCAATATATCTTTTAAGGATGCAAAATATGAAAATAACTTTTCCAATAATTTCTTATTGGTATTTTGTTGAGATAAACACAATTTATATGATATGGATTGGATTAGTTTGATTCAATGGTTCCACAACATTTTTTCGAAACTTTTTTTATTAGCGATAAGTATATGAGACACATTTTAAATTGTTTTACATTTAATCTTAAAAGAGTTCAAACCCACTATCTTCCATTCTATGAAGCATGGGTGCAGGTACAGGATACGGGTACGGTGTGATACGGGTACATTGGTATGATAAAATCTAGAAAGAACGGGTACGGGTACGGGTACGTTTGTGGTACGGCAATAATTTTATGTTTTTTGTACGTTTTAGCATTGTAATATAAATGCTAAATACAAAATTACTTTTAGGCTTTTAGCTCATGAGAGAAAAAAATAAATGTTAGATCAATTAGTATTATCATCCCAATGCTGTGTTTTTTACTATTGTTAGTTTGGACGACAAATGGCGATACTTGTTGGCATGGATGACAATTACTTTGGTAATCATAATGGTTGAAAGTTTTCTACAAATCGCAAAACATAAGAAAAAGTATCAGAAGGTGTATTATCATATACAAATTTAAATTTTTAACTTTTTTTATTAAATTAAAGGATCTAAATCATGCTTTTAATACTCAAATTTATCTCTATATCAAAATAAATAATATATTATTTACTTTAGTACTCTTTTAGTTTTTAAGAATTTCATATAAGTCCCAATATGTCCATCACGTACCCAAAACGTTCCACAGTCCTACCCAAAATGTGGAAAAGTACTCTGTACGTATTTTGCCGTACCCGGTACGTGTACGACAACATATTTGAAGTACCCATGTTTCATAGCTTCAATTATTCTACTTTTTTTCAAAAAAAATTCTTGGTCCATTTTATGAATTGCAAAAGAGAATGTACTATGTTTTTTAATGGATCATTTGATTAGTTGGAATTACACCAAAATCTCTTAAGGTGAAGGTAAATATTTTTCCATTTATATTTTAATGTAATCATGTTCTTTTGTGTTAATATTTGCTTTATTTTATTTCATACATTGTAAATGTTGAACATCATCTCTACTTTTTATCTTGAATCTTATGATTCTCAATTTGATTCGATTCACGATTTGAAAGCTATGATTATCCCTCATAATTTTATTCAGAATGTTATTGTATAATTTATCCTTTACAATTCTATACATGATCCCATCACTCTCATCTTTTATTCCCTTTTTATCCCATGGTATGTAACTTATCCCCTTTATCCCATGTTATAACTAATAAAATAATCGTACAATGAAACGTGCCCTCAAGTGTCGCCGACACGGGTACTTCATAACTTTAAAGAGTTTACTTGTCCGTGTGACATAGATGGTTGTTTTGTGGATAAGTGATCACCGTCCATTGAAGGTGGCGTACTAACATGGAGGGTTAGCGATATCTTTTGGTGATTTAGATTATGAATAATTTAGTGGACTGAATGGTGGAAGATGTGCTTTTCACTATTGATGTTCTTATTTGGGCAATAGGATTGTGCCAATGTGGTTCCAGCTATTTGAGTTTGAGTATTTAACAAAGCCTTCTTACGTTGTGGGCACGACAAAGAGAATCTGGTAGCTAGGTTTTTCTTCTTATCTTTCTAAAGGGAGAAGACTTTGATTATCCTAGTTGATTCCCATCCTTCAGAGATTTAGGTTTTACCAGGGGTTCTGAGCTTGGTTGTAGTGCTGGACTGTGATTTTGTCTGCGAATGGAAATGGAACCATCTTATAGTCTAGTTCTGTGTTAACTCTGGAGAAGCTTCAATGCCATTAGCAATTTTTTCCTGTTATGAAGCCAGTTATTAGCCCTTTTTTCATCTGCTGTGAAGCTAATGCCATATTGAACTTTGTGCTTTTGCTTATAGGCAACTATGATATAATCTTTGCAGGATCTTGAGTATGGCAGGGAGAAACCGTTTACCTCGCCAGTTTGATGGTTTCCGAGGTTTCCGTGATGGACCTCAGCCTGTCTTACACCGACCAGAACCCCTCCCTCTCCACCCTGCAGCTCTGGAAGAGGAGCTTGAAATTCAACATAGAGATCTTCAAAGGATTCTTGCTGAGAATAGGCATGTGGTTGATGAAAATGTTATTCTTCAGAGGGAATTGGCAGCCGCAAAGGACGAGCTTCATAGATTGGGTCAGGTCATTTCTAAAGTTCGTTCTGACAGAGAGGCACATGCTAGGGAATTGATTGATAGAGGATTAAGGCTTGAGGCCGAGCTCCGTACTGTTGAGCCTTTGAGGACAGAAGTTATGCAATTGAGAGCCGAGGCCCAGAAGTTAACTGCTTCACGACAGGATTTGTCTAGCCAAGTCCAAACCCTCACAAAGGATGTTACTCGAATGAAAGATGAGAATCAGCAACTAAAATCACTGAAGGCTGACATAGATGGGCTGCACAAAGAGCTACTGGAAGCCAGGTTTGAAGTTAAATTCTTGAATGGAGATCAAGTTTTACTGATTGTGTTTTCTTCATGCTTTTGCATTTTAAATCGGTTGCACATACTTGGATAAGTGTGAGAGAAGTTGTTAGTTTTACAAGGATTTTGCCAAATGCTTGCCCGTTTGGGAACTAGGAAAGAAAAATTGACTTAATAATAAGAGAAAAGAAAGGAAGAGAAAGGATTGTATTTTTTCTCCTTCTTATTTGGATAAGCAAGAAAGAAGTGATAGTCATTTGTCTTCTATTTTGTTTGGTTAATTTACATAAGAGAAAAGAAAAATAAAGTGTCTTACATGATTTTACTAAACTAACCCTATTTTGAAGTAATAGTACTTAATGCATTTGTTTTTGGTGGGCTAAAACATTGGCATTATAAAATATGAGCATTTAAGATGTTTCTGTTCTATCCAAATCTGTCCACTTTTGGAGAGATTAAAAAATGTGGTTTCAAAAGTTAACTAAATCTTTTCATTTTTTTTTCATTTCTCTCTATAGTTATCCAAACAAGTGATTAGAGTGATAACATAATCATTTCTTTTTTTTTCTTCTCAAATCACTCAATCTAGATGGGTAATTAATGATTTGCTTTGGTGTTTTATTATGGTCAATGTTTATAGGAGAGCTTTTGAATATGAAAAGAAAGCAAATGAGGAACAGGTGGAACAAAAGCAAGCTATGGAGAAAAATCTCATTTCGATGGCGCGGGAGATAGAAAAGCTACGAGCAGAGCAACTGAGTGTAGAGAGAGGAGCTCATGGACTTGGTAATCAACCTCTCTCTCTCTCTCTCTCTCTCTCTCTCTCTCTCTCATTTTTTATCAGGAGCCTAAACTGTCTGGAAATTGTAATGCCTGAATATCTGGAAAAGAAGTTGGTTTACTGATGATTATCGAACATTTCATATAGGTGCTGGGGGATATGGAATGTACAATTCGAGCCCTGAGATGAGATATGCAGGCAGTGCCTACGGTGATATCTACGGTGGTGGAGCTTGGGGAACCTACGATAAGCGAGGACCTCCTCGACGTTGATCAATTTTCGAGATGCTTTGGCGGTTGGGTTTGTATTTGGGATTTATGTTTGTCGGAAACTGCTAAAGAGAGTTTCGCCCTGTTGCATGTGTTCTTTTGGCCTTTTGGCTATCAAATTCTGCTTTATTGAAATGGCACTAGGAGGATGCATTGTCGTTGTCGTTGTCATTTTGTAGTTTGATGTAAAAACTTGGCGTGCTAACTGTAGCCTTGGAAATCGCAGGTTTTACAAAGGAAAATTGTGGTTTAACATTCGGAAAGTGCCCTTTATTCTTTTTATCAACACTGGAGATGCACGTTGTTAGGGTGATTGAAGCACTTTAATAGTTTGTTTATGCTATGTTCGGTCACAGACCGAGTTAGGGGTATTGACGGTTCGATTTAGTTTGGTTTCAAACTAGACTAGGGACCAAATTCTTTTGAATGGTTTTAAAAAATTACGAATCAGATCCGAATTGTGAGTACTATAGAACTGAATTGAATCGAACCAATTAAGAATGGTTCAGTTTCGGCTTGAAACTATTATTCTAGGATGAAATAGGTATTGCATATTCTATGTTCATATATATATATATATATATCCCAACTTCTAACTATTTTTTATTTACATTATATTATTTTATATTTTGTTATCACTTATTTCATAAGATTACAAAAAGATATTATTGTTTTTATAAATATTGCATTATATTTTATCCCTTTAAATTTTATTACTTTTTTTAACCATTATTAATAGTATATGAATTATATACTATTACTATGATATGGAAAGACAATTAGATTGTAAAAGAGAAAAAATCAAGAAAAAGAGAATAGGCAAGCAAAAATAATTAATATTTTAAAGTTTTTTTAATATATAATATATAATAAAATTAATTAACGTTTTAGTTCAATTTTATATGATTTTTAGAACTTTAATTTGCAATTTTTAATAATTTAAAATTAGAGGCAATTCAGCAAGAAAAAAAAATCAAACCAAGCTATATAGGCAGCTTGTATCTGACACCCCTAGATGAGAAATCTCACTCACCCACCCACCACATATGATTGGTATGTGCCCGGATGTGTCTATGCATTTATGCACTGAGAATGATGCACCCCTAGACGTATCAGTGTTCATGGTTTCAGTTTGATTCGATTTTGAGTTAAACTTGTAGAGGATAAGAATTATGATCTACTGGTTCCGTTCAAACTGGCTGAGATGTCAGGGATGAGTGCTACGTGTACACCTGTACTATAAAAAGGTGAAATGCCTGCCGGTGGCTTTATATCGGTGGACTCTCCGACGATCAAGTCTGACAATGGTTATAAAGAGAGAGAGAGAGAGAAACTTGAGAGAGTATTTTGACAGAGTTTTGGCTAACAAAAAGAAACATACCTATGTCTCCAAACGTGCTGGCTATTTATAGGAAGAAATATACTTGACCCGCTTATGAACCGACCCGACCCGAGCAGGTCGGGTTGTACTCTCTCTCTCTCTCTGTTCAATGCATAGCATTTAATGGTCTAATGGTGACTTATCAATGTCATCATTAAATCTCTCTGCAAGATCTTTTTGTAAGCGCCTTTTGTCATGTCAACATGTTCATCAATACTCAAACCTAGTCTAGGCAAAGTCAATTCTTTCTGACATCCTGATCCTAGAGTTGGTCCAATCACTACTGATCTCTTATCATCATCATTCTTCTCTGATACGCGTATCACGATACATTAATCCCGAATATCTACCATCGAGCTCAGCTCTAGGGTTCAGACAGCTTGTCCTGCTCAGACGTAAATGCCGAGCATTCCTCAAGGTGCCGTACGGGGCCGAGCTCCCCTCCTTTCAGGGCCGAGGTTGAACTCTTTCTGAGCTCAGATCCAAGGCCATAGCTCGGGCCAAACATCCCGAGGTCCCCAGTGCTCGAGCACATTGTCTGCATACACTCAGCTTATTGCCCGAGCTCGTACATGTATGCCGAGGTATACAATAGTGGCCGAAGGACTGTTACTCTGTATGGCATTCCACGTGCGCTCCACATTCCACATGGCCCTGGTCGAGATTTGATACCCCCCACAATTGCTCCAATCATCTTGCTGTTGCTCGGGAACTCGAGCAGATGGAAGGTGATGTGATGTCTTTACTCGATTCTTCACTTCACAATCTGATCGGGAGGCTTGTTGAGAAAGCTTTGATGGCGTACTGTCTCTTAGTCTTCTTGCACGCCAACTGTCTCCTCCGCCATGTGGCGGTACCCTATCGGTTCTGCAGCACATTTAATGCACGCATTAAATGCGCATGGCGCCAACTGTACCTTGGGCACAAGAACATCACAGGAATGTCGACTGTCATTTTCAATAAATATCAATCATTGGGTTTAATTACAATGGGGTGCTCGGACATGTT
>JAULJZ010093780.1:0-33664 GCA_032270985.1 Heliamphora pulchella
ATTAAATTGAATCTAATGAATGAAATAAAATATGAATGAAACTAAAATATTGGCTAGGGTGGATTCAAATCCTTAAGAAATTTTTTCTCATCTAAATCAAATATTTTATTTTTAGTTTAACTTAATTTTAGATTTTTAGATTAAAGCAAACAAACCTTTTTATAAAAGAGAATCGGATAATATTTTAAATTGTGAAATTGTAATTTTGTCCCATAGTCCCTGAGGAATGACACTTGGACTTAACCACTATTTTATCAAATAGTAGTTAATTTTAGGATTTTAAATATTTATTTTGATACAGTATGACAATGAACTAATTTTTGGCACCGTTGCCGGGGACTATTTGCACGGATACAATTTTTATAGTTAGAATTGTATTCAGTTTCTCTTTCTTCTTTCACATTGTAGTGAGTTATTTTTCTTCCTCTTTTAGTTTTTCGAAGATGGACAAAACGTGCAAGAGTCGAGCGTGCAGACGTAAAGACAAACAGTTCATCCTTATCCGAGCACTGTAAGTTTTACCTTTTATTTTGTTTGTTTAAAACTAGAGAAAACTAGAATTTGGGGAGCCTCGTAGCCCACGAATAGTACTTTTTTTTCTTTTTTTTTCTTTTTTTAAAAATATTTTATTTTGTTTTATTTTGCATGCTTGGCCGCCGGTCATGTCACACACCGCTAGCACCGTTTGATCTCCAGATCGAACAAACCTTTAGACATAACCGGGCTACCTTACACTTTTCTCTACCTTTTTCCCCTCTTCTGACCACCTTTGACCCACAAATAGCAAAAAACAACCAAATAGACCAACAGATCAAATCATTGATAGAGTATTATACTTCGTCAAAATGTGTCGTCCTCTTGAATTCAGCTTCCCATGATTGGAGTAACACACTATGAAATTAAGTCTAATATAATTCAAATGTTACCATCATTTTCTTGACTTAGTAATAAGGATCCATACAAACACATTGATGGATTCCTTGAGATATGCTCAATTGATAAAATTAATAATTTTTCAGATGAAGCCCTTAAAATAAAACTATTTCCTTTTTCCCTAAAAGACAAAGTCAAACATTGGCTTAATTCTTTAGAAGCGAACATGATCACAACTTGGGCCAAATTACAATAGGAATTTCTCAAAAAAGTATTTTTCAATAGGCAAAATCAACCAGATTCGACGCGCCAGTATGAGTTTTACCTAAACTCGACGGCGAGACTTTTCACAAAACTTGGGAACGCCTTAAAGATCTCATTAGAGCATGTTAGAGCATGTCCTCATCATTAGGTACTGAAGTGACAATTAGTCTAATGTTTTTATAACGGGTTAACACCTCAACACCGTTAATTTGTTGATGCCTCTTGCGGTGGTACCTTTATGATGAAAAATAAAAACGAGGCGTGGAGCCTTTTTGAGAGTTTGAGTGAAAACTTCTAACATCAAGCCTCAGCATCTCACACCAATAGATTTATTGCCTCATCCTCTCAGAAAATTCAAGGCATTTACGAGGTTACTCAACCTTACGATCTATCCAATCAAGTGGCGACACTGACCCAAAAGTTGGACCAACTCCTATTAGGTGGTCTCAAATTTATACCTTCTGCCCCACTTGCTGCCTTTCAGGATGCATGTGCATTGTGTGCCAGCCTAGCCCACTTTGTCACCGATTGCCCAGTCGCTGCCCAATACCCTGAATTAGTGTAAGCACAAGTTAATGCAGCACAAGGTTTTTTCCAACCTAGTAATGACTCATTCTCGAACATATATAACCCAGGATGGAGAAATCATCCCAATTTGTCTTGGCGGTAACAGCCCAATTAGGGTAACATGCCAGCACCACTGCCTAGGCCTGCATATCCCAACACTTATAATCCTTCGGCCTATGCACCTCCTGTTCCACAATCAGCCCCTCTGGTCCATCCTCGAAACTCAGCTTTTGATGAACGAGTATTGCAAGCCCTGCAAGAACTAGAAGCGAACACTCAGCTTTTGCACTCACACTCTCTGTCTATTGCCAAACTAGAGACCCAAGTCGAGCAGCTAGTTGCCACCATCAATCGCTGAGAGGATGGCAAATTACTAAGTTAGTAAGTAATCTTAAGGGTCAGTATATAGCCGAGAATCGATAAGTTATGAATACCCATCATGAGCAAGTGAATATAGTTTTGACCCTAAGGAATGGACGACAAGCGGAGACCCGTCCTGAAAGTTATTAGCATCTGCACTCCCTAGAGACCCGGAGCCGTCTGATGGTTTCAACACTGACCCACTTGTCATACCCTCTTCATCTCCAACATCTACTACTGTACCTATCCCTTTCCCCTCTTCTATTTCGACCTCGCTAGTAGCCCATTCGGGACTTAGAGTCCCATTCCCATCTCGTTTTACCTCATCTTCTCCTTTTTCAAAGAAGGGAGCAACCATGAAAAATATTATGGAGGTGTTTAAGCAAGCTAAGGTTAACCTCCCTCTTCTAGATGTTATAAAGCAAGTCCCGTCATATGCCAAGTTTTTTAAAGAACTTTGTACCAAAAATTGCAAGGATAGGACACATATCCTTAAGAAAGTACGTCTTACTGAGCAAGTGAACTCCATTCTTAGGCACAATACTCCCCCTAAGCTCAAAAACCCTGGTGCTCTTACTATCTCATGCGTTATTAGAAATCATTCAATCGATAGAGCACTTCTTGATTTGGGAGCTAGTGTTAATATACTCCCTTACTCAGTATATGAAGAACTTGGTTTGTGAGATTTGAAACCCACGCTAATTACCCTTCAGCTAGCTAATAGATCTGTTAAAGTCCCACGAGGCATAATAGAGGATGTTGTCCAGGTCAATAGGTTTTTGTTCCATGTCGACTTTGTCATCCTTGATATGGAGCCGGTACATAACCCGAAAAAGAAAATTTCTATCATCTTGGGTCGACCCTTTTTAACTACGATCAATGCCTGTATTAATTGTAGAACTGGGTAATGGATGTATCCTTTGGGAGCATACACATGAAATTAAATATTTTTAACACCTACCACCATCCCTCGAACGAGGAAGATTGCTTTTCAGTAGACATGATTAAAACCTTGACTACTAAGATACCTTTCTATAACCCACATCGAGAACCTATAGGAGCCATTGAGTTGTGTAAGTTAACGCTTCACAAAGACGTTCCTCCTTGGAATGATGGATTTGAGCCACCACACATTTTTTCTTGAGCATCACCTCTTCTCACTTGCGGTCCACCATTAAGCACTACGTGGCAGCCACCATCGGCTACTCTTCAGTCCACTCTTGTAGGACCAGCTGCCACACTTTCAGCTACAGAAAAAAGGTTAAACTTTTAACATGTCATCACGTTTGGCTGAAGACGTTCAACTTAGCCTTTTGGGAGGGAACCCAAGTTTTCATTGCTTTCTTTAAAAAAAAATCAAAAAGTTGTTTCTTTTCATTTTTCTATATATGTTAGTTCTTCTGTACTTAAATGCTTTGATATATTTCTGTTTGGATGCTTGGCACTAACATTTTTTAGGATAAGAGATTTTCTCAAACTTTTCAGATCAAGTGAAATCTTATACTCTTTTATTTTTGCATTCTATGTTTGTTCTCATTCGTTGAGGAAATTGGATAGTTCAAGTTGGGGAGTAAGCGTTTCGCTTTATCAGTTTAGTTTTTTGTTTTTATCGGTTTAGTTTTTATTTATTTTTAAAAATTATGTTTTTGATAAATTTAATTTGAAAGTGCGAATCTTGTACCCCGGATAAATTAAAGTGTGTGATTTTTGTGTTGCTAAATTTTTTATGAAAAATGGACTATGAACTTATACAGTTAGCTTTGATGCACTGCACACTCAGTTTCTTATTTGGTTTTCATACTAGTGAATGCTGATAGTGAGAACAACTTAAAAAGCAAAAAGGTGGAGACTTAACCCTTAGTGAGCCTTCGAGACTATCGTTCTTTTCTGAGAGATTTTTCTATATTTACTCACATGACATTTTATTTTCTGCTTGTATTAGTCGTTGATTAATCTCGTCATTTATTTATTTTAGCTAAAAATTGAGAATATCATTATAAGTTTCATATGAAATTTTTTAAAATAAGGATTATGCAAAGAACTATATCAAACTTCGAAAAGGATTTTAGGCCGTATTTCTATATTTGAGTTTGTTCGTATTTTTATTATTCAATTGACCCTAGTTTCCCCTTTTGAGCCTTTTACATGTAAGTCATTTTTCGTTTTCCTATTATATCTAAAAATGTCATGTGAACAGGTTAGTGGTTATATGGGTAAAATAAAGTCTACAATCAAAAAAGGTGAAAGAGTTTGTGAAAAAAGGAAGAAAAAAAATGAAAAAAAATATGTTGATTGAGTAAATGACAAAATATGAAATTTTGTGGAATATAAAATCAAAAGTTGGCTTTGAAAATGTTGAATGTGAGAAATAATTGAAAAAAACAGAGAATTGAGTGGTGTTTAGCCATTGACATGTTCTAAGACATTATATACAATCAACCGTAGCCCTAATACGCATTTTTTCCTACCTAACGCTATAATAAAAAATAAAGACCTATTTAATCCCAAGAATAACATGGTTTAATGTGTGAAAGTAATTGATTGAAAATGATGAATGAAGTACTTCGTATATTCTCAACAATTGGCATTCTAATCACGAGATTAAGAGTCATTTTTTTTAATTCAGTGTCTTTTCGTGTCAAAAATATGCGAAATATATTTAATTTGCTTAATATAACCTCTGTTGCATACTACGAGTGCACCAATATATAAACCTATTTCTCAGTGTTTAATTGTAAGTGATATCAAGTGAGAGTTGAAATCGAGACATAGTTTTGACAGAAGTTCAAACTTTAAATGTTCAGAAGTATGATACCGAGGTACGTAACTGAGATTTCACACACTGAGTTTAGGTCTATGGGAAGTTGATTGTACGGATGGTAGTAACTAGGAAATTATACAAATTGACTGTTGGGAGTATGAAATTCAAAATTTTAACTTAAATTTCTCAAAATGCACGTGGTTGATATTTGTGGGTATCATAACTGGAAATTCTCACGAGACTATAACTTGTCTACTAGGGGTAATCTAGGGGTTCAAAGGCTTATTGCACATGCTAAGTGCAATAGTGTATCCTATGAAACTGGATTTAGTTAGATTTGTTTAATCGTCTTTTATTTTTTCTTTGCTCGAGAACTAGCAAAGTGTAAGTTGCGGGGTGTAATCGGTACGTAAAAGTGCCAATTAAATCTTGCAAAGTATGCTTTGCTAAGCTTCGATTTTGTGTTTACTAATATATTTTAGTAGTGTTTTAGTGATAGCATAAGAATAAGTAAGATGGTGAAAATATTGACTAAAATGAATTAAAAGCTGTAAAAGGTCAATAATGGAAGTCAAAGGATCAAAACAGCATTGTTCACATCATCGGGAGTGGCTTAGAGGAGAAAAGTGTGTAAAATGGGAGAAAATGGAAAAGAGGGATAAAATGGAAATTTTCGAAGAAGTTGCGTCTGGACGGACGAATCTAGCGTCCGAACGGAATTGGTCCAGTAAGAATTGCATCCAGACAACATCCAAATGGAGAAGTTTTTGTGAGGATTACGTCCTGATGGACGCCCGAACATGATTAAGACAAAAAGAAAAGCGTCCAGACGGGAGCTACCAACGTCTGAACGAAGCATAAAAGCGTTCAGACGGAATATCTGGCGTCCGGATGATGCGCACAAGAAGAGTTGGACTTGGAGACTAAATTGCTAGCGGAAAGCTCATTTATAAATAGGTGGCTTGGGATCATTAATAAAGGATCAGAGGATTTAGAAAACATAGGATCAGGGGAAGTTAGGAGGCCAATCTGGAAGGCTCAGGACGTGTTAAGAAGTTGAAGACGGAGACTTGAGGTTTTTTTTTTCTTTAACTTTTTATGCTTTCTAATCACAACATGATCGGCTAATCTTCTTCTTCCTAAGAGATGATGAACCCCTAGTCGGTATTTTAGGGTTAGTTTAGATTTATATATTTTTTCTATTAAGATTCAATTCGTTGTATGATTTTGAGACGTTGACATTTGATCAACGAGTTTTTAATTTAATTATCTAATTTTTGTTTTTACTTTCTGTAATTGTAATAGCGAGATCATGCAACTGTTATATGTTCTTGTTCTTATCCAAACATGAGATATCTTATGCTCAGATAAGACGGGACATGCTGGGATCACTCGGACTATGTGTGACACGTCTAAGATAGGATATGCAGGGTTTGGATTCGATCTTATCCTCTTGCTAGTCCGTGTCAGTCTTGTAGTTGTAATCGGATTGAATTGAATAGAATGAATGAATTAGAATCTGAATGAAACTAAAATACTAATTAGGTTGGATTCAAATTCTTAAGAAATCTTTTCTCAACTAAATCAAATTTTTTATTTTTAGTTTAATTTAATTTTAGATTTTTAGATTAAAACAAACAAACCTTTTTATAAAAGAGAATTGGATAATATTTTAAATTGTGAAATTGTAATTTTATCCCATAGTTCCTGAGAAACGATACCTGAACTTAACCACTTTTCTACCAAATAGTAGTTAATTTTAGAAATTTAAATATTTATTTAGGTACGGTACGATACAAGTCCAATGTCTCTCTTCAAGTGCCAACCATTTTCTTTCTTTCAAACTTATCTCTACCAACTATCTTTAATGGAAAACCTAATTAGTTCCGTTTCTTCGTGGACATGCTCTCATGGGTTACGTTGATGGTACCACACTATGCCCTTCCTCTCAAATTTCTCTGAATGATACCACCACTCTTCAGGATAATTCGGCTTATTATGCTTGGATTTGTCAAGATCAAATGCTTATGAGTCTTCTCATATCTTCGCTCTCTGAAAATGTCTTGTAGTTGGTTGTCGGATTTATGTCCTCCCATTAAATTTGGACCACTCTTGAGACTGCTCGTGCTTCTCCCTCTAATACTTGAATTCTTCGACTTCACATGCAACTTCAACAACTTAAGCAAGATGACATGTCTACTTCCACTTCCCTTCATTAAGCTAAATTTCTATCTCATGAAGAAATCAATTTGGTTTGATAGTAGTTTATAAATTGTAGCTTGTAGAAGGAGTTGTAAATATTTGGTAAATATTGTAACTTGTAGTTAAAATAGAAGAAAAATTAGTTATAGTTTATAGCGAAAGTTGTGACTGTTTGAAAGATATTGTAATTTATAACTAAAATTAGTAACAGAAAGTTAAAAGTTACTACCAGTAACTTCGGTAAGCACCATCTTTGAATCGGATGGTCACAAGACAAGCATAGGATCATGATCCTAACCAAAACAATAAAAAATAAAAAAAGCTCACACTTATCTTCGATGATTATAATCCATTCCGTTATTTGTATGTAATGTAGACTTCCATTAACTCAAAGTTACGGTTATTTTATGTTGTAAAAATTTTAATTAATAAAATTGTGTCATTTTATGTTAAATAAAATTTTCTTAAATTTAAAGACTTTAAAGTATGTGTTGTAAAAACTAGAATTAATAAAATTATGGCAGTTTATGTTAAATGAAGTTTTGTTAAAATTAAATTTTTTTACTATAAAACAACATAATTTTGATGCAACCAAAGTCGATCTCTATTTTAGGAAGGTAATGGAGAGAATCATGATCCACAAACGTAAATCTGAGCTCCTTTTTATTTTTATATTTTTGGGGGTGGCGTTATCAAATTTATATTTTTATATTTCTTATAATTTGGTATATTTGTCACTGCCTTGTCTTTTCCCCTGCCTTGGAAGATGGCACCCAGCTGATCAGTTTGATTTATTTCTTTATCCATTCATATATTTATCTAAAAGTTGTGCCAATAAGGGTTTGATTAACAACAAATTCAAAAATTATTTTTTTTAATAGATTTTTAATAAAAAAAAGTTGTGCCAGCGAGAGATTGATTAGCTTTTAAGTTAACTTTCTAACAATTAATTAATTAGGTAAAAAGTTAGATTATTTATTTATTTTTTTGTTTAAATTGGACAGTATTATTCTATGTAACCGATTATAACAATTATATAAATTGGCATTAGTTGTCAATCAGTTACCAAGCAGAAATTAATATTAAGACCTTTTAAAATGAAATAAGAGTTTGAATAAAGTATTTTAGAAGTTAGTATTTTTGTTTAAGTTTTTGATTTTTTAATTTTTTTCAAATAAACTATGTTTGTCTTTTTAATTTTTGGCCAAAAAAATCAAAAAATATGATAGGCAATTGGACTAAAGACCTGATTGGCAATTTTGACATTTTGACTTTTTAGCTAAAAATGCTAAAACAATCAAGGTTACTCATTTGGCAAAAATGCAAAAAAGTTAAAAAGCTAAAAAATCAAATCAAAAGAATATTCTATTTAAACTCCTACCACTTTTAAAATACAATAATACCTTATTCATAACTTATTTTACTATCACTACCAACTATATATAATTATTAATATTAAATATATATATAAAGATAAAATTATTTATTTTGAATAACAAATAAAAATATAATTTTTTAATCAAACAACAAACTTTAAAAAAGATCATTAAAAAACTAAATTATCAAACAAGTTATTTTAAATCTAATTTAAAATTTTAACTTAAAAATAAAAAAATTAACTTTTAAATTAATTGCCCCCTAAAGTTTATGACCACCTTGTAAAAAGTTATAAGGACACGGTGGCACTTGCAATATGCCCCAAAATTACACGAGAATCAATCAATGTACGAAATAGTGTAAGGCAGTCTACATATAGCCCTTACTAGCTTTTATACTTGTTGTAAGCGACAATGCTCTTTCAGAAAAAAATATATATTTAATGACAGAACTTTTAGCAAAAAATTACCCGTTGGATCAAGAATATCACGTCACTACATTGATGTTATATGTTTAATTAGTATATGTAAATTATGTGTTCTTTTATTGTAAAATAATATTATTGTACAATAACAATTGTTCTCTTAATTATGTAGGTTATTTTTTGAATATATATGTATTAGTTAAACATATTATATCAATATATCGATGTGTTATTTCTGAAAACTTAAATTATTTATTCTTGTTGGATAGAGAGCTAATTCTTTGGACCCATTCTCGAAAGACAAACTCAAAATATATGAATGCGTCCATTACATTTACATATCGAACAAAATAAATCATTAAAAAATAACTCAATTGACTCTTAAATTGTTCGAACACGAGATTTCATAAGAAAATCTTAGGCCTTGGCCAACTAAAACAACCCAACTAGTTACGTTCTCATCATTAGGCTATAACTGACAGACTTATAATTGAATACATGTTTTTTGTCTTTTGTTTTCATTGTGTAACCCAACTTAAAGTTAGATTTCGTATTGTATTAGATTAAAAAAAAAAACTCATTATGTTATAGTTAGCATGTAAAGGAAAAATGTTATTTTTGACTATTAATTTTTTGAGAGAGCTTTAAGTAAATAATTTTAAAGGAGATTTTAAACCCATTCTCAAACTAAATATATATGCCCAATGACCCAATTGATGTCAAGAACAAGGTTTTGTTGAGGTTGAAGGTACAACCAATGGTAGGTGCTCAATTTCTAAACTTGTAAAAACACCCAATTTCTAAACTTGTAAAAACACTGTCAATAAAGTACCATTGAAAAGACCTTTGAGTAAGCTATAATAATGATGTTAGGAGGGATGGGGATGGAAAAGCCTTCTTCCAAGACATGCATCTACTTCCCTACTCTTAACAACATGACCCTTCACTAGACAAGTACATTACAATATATTGCTAATTTTATGTTTTCTTAATCACTAGCTATTTGGTTGTATTTAAAATCCAGACCTTTGTTTCAATTTTTCTTGACTGACTTAATAATTGTTTTTTTATATTTTTTTTTCGTAGAAGATTTTTGAGTTTTTGTTCGTGACACTGCAACAACTAAGCACACAAATCTTAATAATTGTTTGTTTGTTCTTGAAATGTGTAGCCTTATCATATGGAATGACATATTACATAAGCTTTATATAATTTTTTTGCTATTTTAATATAAAATTTTTATCATATTTAACATGAGTTTGTAACTAATTAATCTTTAACTATTTTCATCATAAAAAAGAGAAGATTTCATTTGAGAATCAACTAAAGCTTAGAGGGTTTTAATATCATCTGCTGCAAGTTGAAAGATGATCAAGTAGCATACATTCAAAACTCTGAGGGACAGCTCAGTTGTCTGACCTTAATTGGATTTGTTCTCCAATGGTCACTCTTTAGAATCTTTTTAGGACTACTGAAGGTTTGTTCAATAATTAACTTTAGGGTCTTGAAATTGACAAGCTATAGTTAGTTAGTAGTTAGTTAGTTGAGATTAACAGTTGTAATATTAGTTAGGCTTGAGTTTGTCAAGTCAGTTAGTTAGCTAATTATTTACCCTTATTTTTTTGATCGACAAAGGAAAATATTTTATAAATAAATAAACGAGGAATGATAGCATCTAAAATGAATAATCTCCCTTAAAAGATGCGTCAAACTTCTCCGAGGTTAGAAAAGAGCCAAGGTTGGCAAGAGGTCAACCAACAAAAGAACAAGAACAAGAACAAGTCAACAGCAAAACCAAGCTGCAATGCTTGGAGACCAAAAGCTGAGGGAAGCTCCTTGAAACCAACTCTGAGCAGAAAGCTCAGACTAGGACCCGATTTCACAATCTTTTCTCAAACTTCATCTGCCTTACACCCGAGATACTATACATGAAGTCATTGACTGAGAATTGTGGAGTTGAATTTGACTACTTCACCCAAAAGGCTGTTCGAGCTTTTGCCAGTTCACAGATGTTTTTTGGAGTTGGTTTTTTGCCTCTAAAGATAATGTCATTCTTAGCAAACCATAAACTCCATAACACAGCAAACAGAAGACTTTCTCATATCCTTCCTTCTAAATTTTTGTACTTTTGATCCAACCACCAAGACACATGATCAACAACACTTCCTTGGGACACCCAACTTAAGCCCCACCAGTGAAAAATCTTGCACCAAACTGTCCAAGATGTTGGGCAAAGAAGCATGAGATAATCCAGTGACTCCAAAGCTTCATCGCACAAGACACAACACTGGGATGCCTCATCTGGAATAATTCTCCATTTGTTCAACAGCACCCTGGTGGGAATTCTTCAAGTAATTGTCAACCATGCAAAGACTTGAACCTTCGATGGAATAAAGCTTAGCCACAAATTTATTCTTACATTGGCCACCTGATGCGTTTTGTTGTCATAAGCTTGGCATAAGAGTTTGGTCGAAAAAGTACCATCTTTTGCTGACTGCCACATCAGACTATCCTCGTTGTCCGCATTGATATTGGTGTTGGCCAAGGATGTTATCAATTCTTGGAGATTTTCCTTCTCCCATTTAAAGAGGTGTCTACGAAAGCTTAAGCCCTAATTACTTTCCGATTGATATGGTTGCCAAACATTGTTCACAAAAAGATCTTTTTGGACTGACAAAGAAAATAACCTTGAATAACTATCCCTGAGGGGTTGTTCACCAATCCACTTGTCCATCTAGAATCTAGTGGTGTTATCATCTCCTACAACAATCACAAGATTCTCTTGGATAATATCCTTTGCTAGCCTAGGTGTATTGCCTATTGATAGAATATTCTTCCAAATAGGGGAACATTTGTGAAGGGTGACTATGTTAGGATGCCAATCCAAGGTTTTGCCATTGTATTTTTTGCATATAACCTTCTTCTATAAACTCTCCCTCTCCTTTCCAAATCTCCACCACCATTTAGCTAGGAAAGCCACATTCCTTCTTCTTATATTCGGAATACCTAGACCGCCCTATGATTTGCTAAGCATTACCCTACTCCAACTCACTAAATAAATTTTCTTCTTCTCTCCATTGTTGCCCTATAAGAATCTCCTCTGTAGCCTTTCAATTTGGTTTGCCATAGTATTTGGCATCTTGTATATAGATAGGTAATAATTTGGTAAATTGGCCAGGGTGGTCTTGATTAACATCAGTCTACCTGCAATAGATAAATTATTCTTCTTCCACAAGGTTAGCCTCTGCTTGAACTTGGCTAGCATTTGTTTCCAGCATTTTGCTTTCCTTGGATTTGTTCCCACCGACAATCGCAGAAATCTGAAGGGTAGTTTTCCTTGATTGCATTTTAGTATTTTAGTGTAATCTTACATCTCTTCAGCACTTGTTCCCACTCCTATAATGGTGCTCTTGTAGAAGTTGACTTTGAGCCCTGCAGCCATCTCAAAACATCTCAAGATTCTTTTGATTATGATAAGCTCTTCAGTAGATGCCTTGCAGAAGAAAATGGTATCGTCTGCGAATTGTAAGTGGGTTAATGTTAAACCATCTGGCCCTATTTAGACACCCTCAATGAGATTTAGTTCCTTGGCTTTCTCAATCATCCCATTCAGTCCTTCGGCCATAATGTTGAACAAGAAAGGAGAAAGGGGATCCCTTTGCCTGAGACCGCTTTTCATTTGGAATTCATCAGTAGGGGAGCCATTAACAAGAATGGACAAATGAGCTGACGTTAAGCAAGCTTCAATCTAATTGCACCATTTTTGACCAAAATCCATTCCTTTAATCATTTGAGTTAAGCAGTCCCAGTTGACTGTGTCATAGGCTTTCTCAAAGCTGATCTTGAAAAACACTCCCTTATTCTTCTTCTTCTTCTTCCATCCATCTATTACTTCGTTGAGAATTAAGATGGCGTCTAAAATCTATCTACCCTCAATGAAGGCAGATTACTTGGTGTCTATCACTTGTTGCAGTACTTTCTTCAACCTTACTGCTAAAACTTTGCTTAGGATTTTGTAGGTGGACCCAACTAAATTGATTGGCCTAAAATCGCCAATATTTTGTGGGCATTGTGTCTTTGGGATTAGCACAATAAAAGCTGAATTGATATCTTTCAGCATTTTTCCATTGCTATGGAACTCCTTCATAAAATGGAGGGTGTCCTTCTTGATTATGGGCTAGAATTTCTTGATGAATTTAAAATTAAAACCGTTAGGTCCTAGAGCTTTGGAGCCATTGCAATTACATACTACATTGTAGATTTCAGCCTCTTTAAAGATTTTCTCCAGATCGCATGCACTACGAGGAAGCAGAACTTTGAAGGAGCAATCTAAGATAACAGGGCACTGTGACTTCTGAGTACTGAAAATGGTTCTGAAGTGATTAGTTAACCCTTCTCTAATCTTCCGTGGCTTCGTCAGAGTCTGACCCGCTATAATTAACTAGCCAATATGATTCTTTTGGTACTGCTTCTTGGCCATTAGATGGAAGAATGCTGAGTTTTTATCCCCTAACTTAAGCCATTGTTTTCTAGATTTTTGCCTCCAGCTGCTCTCTGACCATCTGTATAATTGTCATAATTGATATCTCAGCTCCTTTTTCTTCTTGATCTCCTGTGTGGTTAAGTCCCTTGTTTGTGCACCGATGTCCATCCTTTCTAAATAGGTTTATGCTTCTTTAAGCTTGGTATCAATATTTCCAAACACTGAGGTGTTCCATTAATGAATTTCTTCAATTCATTCATCTTCACGTGCATTATGAAACCACCTCAGCCATAATATTGAATCTTTGCCCATTTTTATTTAACTAACTTCGTGAATGAGTTGCATTCTAGCCATGCATTTAGAAATCTAAAGGGTTTGGGACCCCAATCCAACATCTCATCCGACAATAAAAATTGGGTGGCGATTAGATAGAGCTCTTGGGAGGCCTGATTGCATTGGATTGAATTTTAGTAGCAGTTCTATGCTCAAAAAGAATCGATCAATCCTGCTCTATTTTTCATCATTTTGTATGTTAGACCATGTAAACTTAGGACCCATTATTGAAATGTTGAGGAGTTGTAACACCTCACCCATGCCATTAAACTCTCTCATGTCACTACTGATTCTAGTGCAATGTTGTCTGTCAGTTATGCTCATGATCTCGTTGAAGTCACCCCCTAAACACCATGGAATATCAAACTTTGTTTTTAGAGCTATAAATTCCTCCCAGATCTTCTTGTGGCTTCCTTCCTCATTTGGGCCATATATGTTTCCAAATAGACATTCAGTGGAATCCTCTAAAGTGCCATGCAGGAGTATATAATGCCTATGTGTAATAGCCTCCTTTAACTGGAAGAAAGTCTGGTCCGAAATGCACAATAAGCCCCCTGCAGCCCCAATGGATGGGGAAGCTACCCATTCATGGCTATCATTGCCCCATACAGTTCTAACCATTCTCCCATCTACTGATTCCCACTTTACTTCCTAAATGAAGATCATTAGTAGTCTATTACTGATCCTGATCTTCTTAACCATGGTCCTTTTCTCATTCTTCCCCAACCCTCTTACATTCCATGAGAGGACTTTCAACATCCTTTTCAGAGTAGTTGTTGTAATTGGCCTTCATCCCTTAGCTCCATATCTATCACCCTTTGTATTGTTGACTCATTGCTTTCCCCAAAACATAAACCCATTAGTTTTGCTATTTCCAACACCATTTCAGCCTCCTTCCTTAAAATGTTATTCCTGTTATCCATATCCTGGGTAGAAAGAGAAGTTAGATCTATGCTTGTATTGAGTTTCTTCTTTCTTTTTTTTCCTATTCACTTGTGCTTCGTCCTTGTGGTTTTAGCTTGGGTATATTCCATATCCACTAGCCATTTCTTCTTATGCTTCCTTCCCTGAAGTTTTCATGTTTGCTCGGTGGCTCGATCTAACTTTGTCTCAGCCTTTCTTGGTGGCTTATCCCCTTGGCTGGCCAGTGGCTCAGCATACTGCTTAACCACCCTATAGATATTATCCTTGTTAACTTCTTCAAGTTCTTCAATTTCTTGAGTTTCAGTTTCAGATACCCTCCGGATAATAGCCTCCTATTTGTTATTTGAATTTGAATTTGAAACTACATTTTCCTCTTCGAGATAAGTTCCTTTCTCTTTTTGTGTGTCAGGCTCACTGTCTCTTACCTTTTCCATAGCAGTCCTATCACCATTTTGGGAATCATACGCACTTCTCTAGATTGTAGTAGCTTTCCTCTGTGGCATGGTTTGTAACATTCTTCTGGTTCATGGAGACTGATAGTTTCCTCAACTTGGCTAACCAAGGCTGCTTCATCTACCATTTATCTACTTTAAATTTGGTCACTTATCCCTTCTATGCTTTGCGTGGAAAGGATGAAAAACCGTTTTAAGGCTCGTGTAGTCGAGTCGTTTCTGTTCTATGTGAATGTATATCCTGTTTTTACTTTATTATGGTCTATTTCTATTGGGTTTCGGCTCATGTTGTGGGATTTTAAAAACTCTTTTCAGGTAATTTGGATCATGTGGCTTGATCTTGTGGAGTCGAGATAGCAGAGGACAAGACTTTTTATGTTGTAGTTCGGTAGCTTATTACCGGTTTTGTTTTTGGATCATGTATTGTTGTATATTACTTTAATCTTGAAAGCTTGTTTGTAAGCGTTGTAGTGATTATATTAAATGTATGTATGTTTTACGATCTTGAGAGCGAGATCTTGGGTTGGTTATTATTTTTCGTTTTTATTTGGTTTTATCCCTTATAAAAATGTTTGTGCCTTGAGGGAGGGTTTTAGTTCTCGTTTTGGTGGGTTTTCTTTGGCACAACGTGCCTTGTGAGCTTTCAAAAATGTTGAAAAATGGTATAGTGTTGGTGGGAAAAAAGGTTGCATTTTGAAAAGTTGATCCAGAGCCAAACCGCTCAACAGATCGCTTGAGCGGTTTATAGAGCGGCCTCTGCAAACATTTTATTTTTTTGTGTTTCGTTAAAAAAATCAGTGTCCTTGTAACAACTGCTCGAGCGGTCTGGGGGATTTTCAAAAATTTTTATTTGATTATTTTTAAAGTTTGGCTCTCGGGAAGCATAACTCTTCTTCTTTTGGGCTGTTCTTTTACGTAAAGTAAACCCTCAGTTGTGCGTTTTTTTCAAAGGTTTTAAGTTTTCTTTTATCTATGGTCTTGGACCCGTCCTAGCTCGGGCGATTTTGATAGTTCTTGGTACCTCAAAGTGGATTTTTTTCTTGGGTGATTCTCATTACCCAAGTTTTCGGGCGTGATAGTCAGGTTCCTTGCATTACTGGTTTAATGCTTTGGCTGCTGCTACAATGCTTATTAATCGTTTGTCAAGCTCCAACCTTGACAATCTCAGTCCCTTTGAAAAACTATTTCATCACAAACCAGATTATCACTTTCTTAAAACATTTGGCTGTTTATGTTTTCCCTGGCTTGCTCCGTATGCCATACACAAATTGGCTGCCAAATCTGTGTCATGTGTCTTCCTAGGCTATCACTCCTCTATGAAAGGCTATAGGTGCCTGGATCCTCTTACTAATAAAATCTATGTTTCTAGACATGTTCGATTTGATGAAACAGTGTTTCCCTTCTCTCAGCATTTGTCCTTTCCATCAACTTCCCATGCTACAGCTTCTCATTTCTTTTGGTAGCATAGTCCATCTCCTACTTCTTCACACTCTTCTACTATTTCTTCACAATCTTCTCCTCTTTCTCTCAGCCCTGCTTCTTTGTCTATCAATACTCCACCTTCTTCATTTTCTTTTTCTTATGTCTCAGCTTCTCCTTTAGTTCCATCTCCCCCAGCAATCCATTTATCTATTCCCATTTTGCCACATCTTATTTTTGTTGTCCCTTTCTTTAATACTCATCCCATGCTCACCAAGTCTAAAACCACTGCCAGCCTTACTTCTTCTACTGTTCCCAATTCTTCTTGCTCGGTCTGTCATGCTACTACACCTTCTGTCAAGCCATCACAGTCTCTTGATCTCCACGAACCAAAGTCAGTTAAGGAGGCTCTCTTTTCCCCTTCATGGATTGCAGCCATGCATTATGAATATGCTGCATTACAACAACAACAAACTTGGTCCCTTGTTCCCTTGCCTCCCCATCGTCATGTCATTGGTTGTAAATGGATATTCAACCTTAAGAAACATGCTAATGGTTCTGTTACAAGACACAAAGCCAGATAGTGGCTCAGGTTATACACAACAACCTGGTATTGATTATCATGGAACGTTTAATCTGATGGCTAAACAACCAACTATTCACATTTTACTTGTCTTGCCCTTTCCTTTCAATGACCCATTAAACAGCTAGATGTTTCTAATGCTTTCCTCCATGGTAAATTGGATGAGGAAGTCTTCATGGCTCAACCTCCAGGTTTTGTGTCCAATACTCATCCCTCATTTGTGTGTAAACTTCATAAGGCCATCTATGGTCTCAAACAAGCCCCTCAGGCTTGGTTCTCTACATTTTCCTCTTTTCTCTTTTCTCTCGCTTTAAAAACAGTCTTAATGATTCTTCCTTATTTGTTCAACAAACCTCCATCTCCATTACCTATCTTCTCCTTTATGTTGATGATATATTACTCACAGGTAATAATGCTCCTCATCTTCAGAATCTCCTTTGTCAACTTCAGTCTGAATTTTCTATGAAAGATCTTGGTGATCTTTCCTACTTTCTAGGGATCTCTGTTACCAAAACTCCCACTGGTTAATTTCTTTCCCAATCACAGTATGCTTTTGAGTTACTTTACAAGTCGGGTATGTCGGATTGTAAGTCTTCCCCTACTCCTATCTCTCCTAAACACTCAATGTCTTATTCTATCGTACCTTATTCTAATCCCTCTTATTATCGTAGTATTGTTGGAGAATTGCAGTACCTCACCATCACTAGACCTGACCTTGCTCTCGTTGTTAATACAGCTTGTCAGTCTATGCATAACCCCTCTGAGGCCAATTTCCTTTCTGTTAAACGCATCCTCAGATATATTAAATCAACATTACATGAAGGTCTTCATTTCACTCCAGGTCATTTTAATCTTATTGCCTATTGTTATTCTGATTGGGCAGGGGATCCCTCCACTCACAAATCCACTTCTGGTTTCTGTGTTTTTATGCGATCTAACCTCATTTCTTAGTGTGCCAAAAAGCAACCTATGATAGCTCGTTCCTCTACTGAGGCAAAGTATCGTGTTTTTGTTCAGGTTTCTGTTGAATTAAGTTGGTTACATATGCTGCTTCATGATTTTCGTCTTCCTCATTCTCTGTCTTCTCCTGCTCTCTATTGTGATAATACTTCAGCTATTGTTGTGGCCAACAACCTTGTTTTCCATGCTTGCAGTAAACACATTTTGGTGGATTATCACTTTGTTCGTGAAAGGCTTGCTGCTAAGCAGCTTCGTCTTCTCTATATTTCCACCATTGATCCAATCGCTGATATCCTTACTAAATCTTTGCCTTCTTCTCAGTTTCGTGATTTGAAGCTCAAGATGAGGGTTCGACAACTCTGTCATCATTTTGAGGGGGATGACAAGCTATAGCTAGTCAGCAGTTAATTAGTTGAGATTAACAGCTGCAATATTAGTTAGGCTTGAGTTTGTTAAGTCAATTAGTTAGCTAATTGTTTGCCTTGTAATTGATTCTTGGAGACTACTCTACTGAGTAGTATATATGTTGGATCTCTTTGTATATACATTTGACAGTTCAGTTTATTTCTCAATTCTCTCTCTTGTTTGTTTCCATTTCTTATTCTCTCTAAACTCTTTTTCAAAAATTAGTTGAAGTACGAGCAAGTTGACCAAACGCCTGGTTAACAAAAAAAAAAGTAGCATCCATCCAAATACTCTCTTACACACACCATCTTTGAGATTCGATACTTCAAATTCTAAGGCCCCGTTTGATGATGCTTACATTTTTTTATTTTTTTATTTATAATAAACAAAAAATATATATTTGTTTATTATATAAAAAAGCAAAAACAAAACATATTTGGCAGATAGATGTTTGGAAAGTGATGGTCAGAGGTGTTAGTCGGTGATAACAACAAGAAATTGCGATGGTAGTTGTAAGTGGTCGTCATAGGTGATAGCCAAAAGTGTAGGTCGAAGGTGATGGAGAAAGAAAGAAAGAATGAAAATGTGATCGGAAAGAGTGGTCAAAGGTGATGACCGGAGACGGTGGTTAGAGGTAGTGGTAATAGGTGGTGGTCAAATAGGATTGATCGAACGTGGTGGTCAGATGTGATAGCCATCGGAGGTAGTCAGAGGTGGTGGAGAAAAAAAGAAAGAATAATAATTTGATTGGAGATGGTGGCCGGAGAGATGGACAGAAAGGGTGGCTGATGGAAGTAATTGAAGGTGGTGATCGAAGGGGATAATCGAAGGGAGTGGTAAAAAATGGTGGTCGGAGGTAATGGAGAAAAAAAATAGAATAAAAATTCGTTTATAAAACAAGTGAAAACACATTTTTTTTTATTTAGAAGAATTTAGTAAATTTTGAAAACTGTTTATATTTAAAAAATAAATAAATTATCAAACATGCTTTTGTTTACAAGTTACAAAAAAATTAAAAACAAAAATAAAAAACTGTAAAATAAACGTTACCAAACATGGTCTAAGTATCCCACATTGGGTGTTAGGAGATTTTGAATCATATACGTTTGTAAGAACACCAAGTATAAGACATCTGAATCAAAGAATAATCACAAACACCTCACCACCGTAGGTAACAGGGAAGTTTTCTATTATTACTAGTTGGCATTTTTCCCGTAGTTTTCGTTATCATTTTCTGTTTCCGTGTTTGAAAAAATGATGAGAACTGTTGAAGAATTTTCGAAAAGCACAATCACTTTTAAACTGATATAATTTTTCTTGTGAATTTGATAGTTTAGGTATCCATAAAACAATTTAAGATTGTTCTTTAAAATGGACTGTCTTGAAGGAATTTCCCCAGAAGCAATTTCCTGAAAACAATTTGCACAAAAAACTGTTTTTAGATACCTTACCCAATTTGGGATGTCTAAAAAATTTAATTTTTAAGATGTTTAGTTGTTCTAGAAAAAGGAGGAATAAAAAAAGTTAGAGTTTATAATACCTTTTTTGCCTTTATACTTTTTACTAAAACGTCTAATATACCTTTGTTTCTTATTTTTAAGTTGTAGTGTTTAGGATATTGACATGACTTTTTTTTTTGTGAGGAGTGTTAACTTTTTTTATTAAGAGTATTATAGTAGTTTTAGTTCAAAAAAAGGTTAAGGTGTTTGGAATGTGTATAAATTTTTTTTTCTTGTATTAAGAGATGAAAAAAAAAAGTTAATTAATTTTTTTGGCAAACCAAACAGTATTGTTTAAAAGTGGCTTGTTTTTGTTGCAAAAAATCAATTTTTTTAGGACACCAAACAGGGGCTTAGACTAAGTCAAGTAAATCCATTATAGGGTGGAGGAGGTCATCTTCAACTTTGAGGCCGTCCTTCATTAGGGGTAGTAGCTTGCTTAGTTGCCTTCTCACCAACTGGTTGTAAGTTTCTGCTTTTGTGTTAGGCTTCAGCTGTAGGGTTTCCTAATTTTTCAGCTTTTCCTTTTGCTGGTTATCTCCCTCACGTGCAGTTTTGCATGGGAGTTTATGTTGTACTATTTTTTTATATCTATATATTTATGGTGCTCTTTTTCTCGTTCAAAAAAAAAAGATGCCAAACTCGAAATTAAATAAAAAAAAGTGAGTAGAAAAGCGTTGGTATATGCAAAGCCAGGGTGTGGTTAGTATCAACCATTTATTTGTTCTCCATGAAAGCGCAATGCCTCCGACCCCATCTTGTCTCTCCATGGGCTCTAGGTTGTCTTTGTGGGGGGCCGTTGCCACAAGTTACGCAGGAGAGAGAAAAGAAAGTGAGAATCTCGATTGGAGGATAACGGTGGCTTTAGAGGTGCTTTTCTATGAGATTTTAAGGTCGCAGGTCGTAATTGAGATGGAGGCTTGCCTCCCGCCATTGTGGTTTGCTCTAACGCCTTTACTGGGTCCCATATATGGTTTTGCCCACCTATTGTGGGACCTACCATGCTACCTACCCTTTTTTTATCTGTCGCGAACTCTAGGTTTGTTTTTCAAAAATAATTGAATGAGATAAAAAGAAATAATAATACTAATAGTTTTACATGTTTTTTTTATACGGTAAAGAATAATAGATGCTATTACATATACAATTAAGCACATATTAAGAGGACTAAATCGAAGTGTTGATCACTTGAAAAATTTGGAGATTGAGCAGAATGAGTCTTTAGTTCTTTGTAATTCTTCTCTTATTTCTATCACTCAATTAATTTGGGATAAAATCATGTACATTGTCTATTTTAGATACTGATTTTGTTTGTTTTTCTTTTCGATATACCAAAACAAAAGAAAAATTCGATTAATATCTAGTTAGAATGTGATAAATAATGTGTTAAGAGTTGTACATTTATTTATGATAGTTAATCCATTATATATACCAAGGGGACAAATTTTTCTTTGGTGAATTAGTCTTGCCTATTAGTTATGTCCTCTCTTTTAATCTCTCACAACTAACAAACAGGGGCTCAGAGTATTACGTTGCGTTATTTATGTTATGTTTTTATTTAATTATGTAAAAAAAATACTATGGAAGAAATTATATTAATTTACTTTTGTCGAGTAGATAAAAGACAGAGTCTAACTTAGTACGCATCACATATTTTTTGATAAAAGACAAAGTGTTTAATTTAATATACATCATATATTTTTATTTATCAAAATTACATCATAAGTAATATAAGCGATATGAGAATGTAACTAATAATTTTCCGCTAGCTGGGTGGTTGCTATTCTCTTCTGGAAGTCTAGCCTTTAAGACCCCACTTCCCCATCCCACCCTACACCACTCTGAAAGTACAGTAATGGATGGCCATGATAATACCAAAAGCATTGGCATGCATTTCTGGGCTCTCCATCTCCAACCCCACCTGGCCCTATAAATTATCATGTCCGCATTCCCATTTTATGACCCAACCCTCTCTTTTCTATCCGCTACTAACCTCCATTTTCTCATGGAACCTCACTTTCTTTCCCATCTTTAGTTCTCGAATAAAAAAGAGGGCAGCAGAATCTTAGGATATGCCTGCCTTGCCTGCCGTATTTGTAACTTAATCGTAACCACCACAATAATACACACACACACACACACACACACACACACACACAGATATAGACATCCCCACTTCCCAGTCCCCAGAATCAGATAACTCTCTGGCAAAGTCGGGGGACATGAATCTATCTGTAAATGGTCAGTCTCAGGTCCCTCCAGGTTTCCGTTTCCATCCCACAGAAGAGGAGCTTCTGCACTACTACTTGAGGAAGAAAGTGGCCTGTAAGAAGATAGACCTTGATGTAATTCGCGACGTCGATCTTAACAAGCTTGAACCATGGGATATTCAAGGTAAATTAGCCAGCCCACTCTTTAATCTAGCTATATGCATCTATCCTTCTTTCTTCCTATATAAACTTACTAATTAATTTGATCATAAGGTGCAGCTTGAGTTCCTGACCTGACCAGTTGATGAATTTGGCCTAATTTATGGTTTCCCTTGTAGAGAAGTGCAAAATAGGATCCACCCCGCAAAATGATTGGTACTTTTTCAGTCACAAAGACAAAAAGTACCCAACGGGGACTCGAACAAACCGGGCGACTGCAGCTGGTTTCTGGAAGGCGACGGGCCGTGATAAGGTGATATGCAGTAGCTTCAGAAGAATTGGAATGAGGAAGACTCTGGTCTTCTACAAAGGACGAGCCCCCCATGGTCAAAAATCAGATTGGATCATGCACGAATACAGGCTAGATGACAGCATTCATGACGCTAGCGTGAGCCATCATCTTCCTCGCTCTCAATTTGAACCACACACACACACACACACACACATATATATATAAAATTCAAAAAAAAAACAAAAACAAATCTAAGTACACATAGATAAATCACATAACCAACCACCTATTATTACTTTCTACTGTGCGTTATTTTTATTTTTTTAAATAAAATATATTTTTATCCACAAAATACAATTGGTGATTGGTTTAGTTGAATTCAAACTCACGAATCTATCACCCTTCTCTCTCACACAAATACAGCCAACAATACGTTTTCTAGAGTACCTAATAAACCGCATGAATCACCATATTTCACCGTATCTAACCTTAATTTATATCGCAATTTAAACACTGTACGTAAAATACGACAGACGCCCTTTTTACTTAAAACAGAAAACACTTTTAGTGGATCACTAATAAGTGATATCAAAGTCAAGCCTATTCTATTTAAATTTTAAAAAAGGGTAATCCTATGCTAACCATGTTTATTGACTATATTTCAAATTATTTTATATGAAGTGTTTATATAATTTTATAAACTCGTTATTTATTTATTTACTCACATATTTTATTTAACGTGTAATCACCTAAGTATATATTGACATGTGATTCCCAAATATGAGCAAGATAGCATTATCATCATCCACATGTATTTTATTTAACGTGTTATCACCTATATATTGACATGTGATCCCCAAATATGAGCAAAATAGCATTATCATCATCTAAACATTTTTTATTTAACGTGTAATCACCAAAGTATATATTGGCATGTGATCCCCAATATGAGCAAAATAGCATTATCATCATTCACACGTTTACAAATTCAAAATAAAAGAATAAATAAAAGATGTGGAGATATATTAGATCATCGTAATCCTACATTATTTGGGTGTGTAATGAGATAACTTAATCTGCTGGACAACCTCACTACCAAATAATTTAAAGATTTAAATGACGTAAACATCTAAGTATCAGTAACCTGTTACAGTTGCAGCCCACTTTGTTTGATTCAGTTTTGCCTAATTCTGTTGGATAATAACATGTACGAACGGTGAATCCAGTCCAATAGTCCAGCAGGAGAGACAGTACCCGAAGAAGGCTGGGTGGTTTGTCGTGTTTTCAGAAAGAAAAACTACCACAAAGCCCTAGAGAGTCCCCAAAGGTCATCCAGCACTCCCATGGACTTAATAAGAACCCAGATGCGCAATTCAAGCAACGACGGCATTCTTGATCAGATACTTCAGTACATGGGAAGGTCATCTTGCAAGCAGGAGAATGAAACAATCGGCGATCTAAGCGCCAACTGCGATGTCAACATGCTATATCTCCCCGCCATAAACACTTCCATTCATGAGCTTCAAGATAGATTTACGCATCTCCCAAGGTTGGAGAGTGCTGCTCCAACTCTGCCGTCACTGAACAACAACTCGCCCTTCAATCAGGACGACGGCGGAAGTTTTAAGGCTCGTGGGCAAGCAATGGACGACGTCGACGTGATTGCAGAAACCGAACCGTCCTTCGCCGGCGCCGACCAAGGCGGTGGTTCCGACACAAACGCTGTCGACGGCGGGCTCAACGACTGGGTTGCACTTGACCGGCTGGTGGCTTCCCAGCTCAATGGCGGGAAAGACGAGGATGATTTCTGTTTTTCCATGGATCATGATGTACAATTATCACACCTACGCCCAGAGAGGCCAGAGAATAGTATTCAACCCAGCGAGATCGATTGGTGGAGCTTCACACGATCATCGTCATCATCGTCGTCTGACCCACTCAGCCACTTGTCGGTATAACTGAAAATACTCGAGCTCGAGACATATCAAATCATATTGCGGCATCGAGTCAAATCTATAAATGTCATCTATATTATATATATTAGTATTACCTGGTACTGTAGTCACACAAATAAAAAAGGGTATAGAGATGGGTTGGCATTGTCGTCAACCACTTTGCCTCTCCTCAATAACGATGTCTTTCATTTCACCATTACTGTCCTGTAAAACTATATACATACATACATATATATATATATATATTGGTTTTGGTTTTGGTGCTCTTACACGCTCCTTAATTTGTACCAGTAATTATATTCTCAACGTCTTCTCTGGAGAATTTCTTGTCCCACCTCTCATTGATTTGATTTAAAATTCCTTACAGGTCTTAAATCATCTTAAGAAGAGTTGCAATGCATCACCAAAATATTTTATTGAAGATATTAAGACGCTTTCTAAACCAGTGGATAAACTGTCTGTCGCCTCTCTCAATAGACGGCGAGGCTTACAGCCGGCGACTGCGGGACTTGTTTGTCAATGGGTCACGAACAAATTTAGTATTTATTTTCTTTTGATATTTGATAGCGTTTGAGGTACTTCCACTAATTCTTTCAGGATCAATGCCACGCATCTATCATTAGAAGCGTAACTGAAGTCGAAACAATGGCTCATCATATGAATTATATAAGGAAATATCACTGATTAAATAATTTAAATAAATAATTTAAAATATTTAAATTTAAGTTATTAGTAGTACATATACAAAAAAAATTTATACCAGATTTAATTTTTTTTTCTTATCGATGTAGAATGTAGTATCACAATATCTCCCATTCAAATATTTGATATTCTCGTCGCGTGACCTAAGTTTTTCCTCGAATTGAAATTGTTAGGGTTGTATACTAAAAACCATAATTTTGAGTTTTAATATTTAATTTTATTTTTTAATAAAATTAATTTTTTCATTTTATAATAATTTTAATGAGCAATGTATGCGTTTTATTATTTATTTAATATTGTGTATAGATATTTTTTATTTTACATAGTATTTAATCTGGTGTGTAGAGTTCGGCTTGCACACGGAAGACCAGATTAAAGGTTCTTATGGAATATAAGTTTTGGTTCACAGTTTAAATGAAATTGGAAAAAATATCGGTTCGATTATAGTACAGAGTTTTAGTAGATATGTCTTCGTTACAAGGAATAGAAAATAGTATCATTTATTACTCCAACTCGCTGTGCTAGTGCACTTTGTGACTATTGAACATGATTACGCTTGAGTAATTAATTTTATACTTGATTATATAAATTAATTCACACATCATGGTTATTATGAGTGCTTATTCTCTTAATCCCGAAATAGTTAATTATTTACGTATATTTAATATTCGTTATTTTGATTCATTAAAGGGTGCGATATTTTACAGGTCTATAATCCCGATTAATTGGATAACAATATTAATTATATGGTGAATATTAATTATTGACAGAATCTATTTATCGAAATATCGAGATTGATAATACCTCATTAAGAAAGCTTATAAGTTTTGATCGAGCAAAATTCTGCAGGTAGATTTAATTATTTAGCAGTCAAATAAGTTAAGCGGAAGATTTTAAATTTTTTTTAAGAAATCGATTAAATATAATTGTCAGTAATTTAATTTAATTAGTAGATATCGAGAATCTTAACGTGAAAAAATAAATAAGTATTTAATAACAGGAACTCGAATACTACGATTTTGAGAATATGGCTGTGAGTGTAATTATATTTTTTTAGTGGGATGAATTATAATTAATATTTTTATGAAATTAATTCTGGATTGAGCTGAGTTTTAATAATTACATTAAAAGTTCAAATCATATTTACTCCAAAAGTCTCTGTTATGACCTATTTATATGCTGTTATAAAACTTGACGCCATAATTCATATTATTTTGTCAGTGATTAGGTGCTTATGATTTTCACGTTATTTGAAAATTTTAAACCTAATTAAGAAGGTTTTGAAGAATACGGGAGATCAAAGCCCATACTTTGTTCGTGTTTGATATTCGGTAATACAGTAGAAGGCTTGTGTCCGAGATTTGATTATAAGTCAAAAATCGCAGCGAATTATTGACTGAAAATTATTGCAGCAACTGAAATCATTCAATTAGATTTCAAAATGTATAATCCTAAAACTAAGTTTGAGAGTATTACCGAGTTTTATTTTGATTGTTCGATATCAAAAATTTTAATCTAGAACCTATTTCGACGTTTGTCCGTCTGGATATTTTTTGACTAAAATTATAGACATAATTTTAGGATCTTGGCAGTTTGTCCCAACAATTGGTATCAGAACCGTATTTGATTATGTATAATTTTATCATAGGTTTAGATAGATTTAGATTATGCTAACTCGATTTTACAGGCAATTTAATCTCGATTTTTAATGGTCATTATTTATTTTGCATGTTTGATTGTGTGGTATGAATAATGATTGTTAATTTTTTTTAACTACGAGAGTTGATCGTGGTTAATAGATTGTGAACTCTTCGAAAGTATATGATCAATGTAAAAATAATTATTTTTTTAATTTTTAATTCTTGTATTTTTTTTTATTTTATGTAATTGAACAAAAAATGGGAAAAAAAAAAAGAACAAGGAAATCCAAAGAACAAGCTGCGCCAATTCAACGGTTCGGTCAAGACAATTCCATGGCGATGCAGGGTTGCTTCATGGATGATAATGGTTTCATGGATCACAATTGTATTCCCAAAAGCAACATGTATATCATGATGCTTGGAATGAGATTTTAGAAGTGATCCAAACAATGAAAGGTTATCATGATTCTAGTATCAATATCCACCATGTTCAAGGCCATGTGCGATTTTTCTTATAATTCATGAATTTCTTGGTATTAAAATTGCATTGCATCCCAAACATAGCCTTGTGATTTGTTGGCACTTTATGTTTAATAATGGAATTAGCTTGATTTGAAAATCCATGTAGTTGGCCAGCACATGAATTAAAAGCAGCGGCAAACACGGTCCAAAGTATTATTATTGGTTTGCACTATGATTAATTCCCAAGTTTGATAGCTTGGATTCCAAACGAGGCACATGATAAGGCAAAATCCCATCCAATGGCACGAATTTTGGAATGAAGCTAACAACCAAAAGGTGGCGTGCACATGGACCAGCGCCTGCGTCCGTGCGCGGTGCGCACACGGTCCGCGCCGCGGAGCGATGTTGTAGCGGGCACAGCACGGTGAGACAGCGGTGATGTGTGACCAGTTAGCGGCCACAATAATTTTTTAGTGGGATTGAAATTTACAAAAGTTGAGAATCACAAAATTTCTGTTTTATCAGAATCAGACGAGTATATTTTTAATTTTGATAAAATTACAGGTTTTTTAAATGAACAAAAACTTTTAAGTTAAAGAGTTATAGATTGATTATAAAAGTTGGGATTTAACGTGTTTATTTATTTATTTATTTAAATGCGTAGATACTTTTATTTTGATTTATTTATTCTATTATGTTTTAATTAATTTTGATTAATTCGAAATTAATTTTTCTTATAACGAAAAAATAAAATAATTTTTTTAGTTAAAATAAATTTTTTTAAAAGAAAATTTTAAAATTTTATTTTGTTACATTAAAAGACGTTTAAGATGATTTTTTAAAAATTTGGATATCTTAAAAAAACATGACAGTTAATTTTGAATTTTTTGAATTAATTAAAATGAGTTTAATTTTATAAATTTTATTTTTTGAATACGTGTAATGAAAAATAAAATTAAATACTTGATTTTTTTTAAATAAATAGAATTTGAGAATTTTATTTGCTACACATAAAATACGGAAAATGGTTTAAAAATTAGAATTTTTTATAACATGTTATTTTAAAAAATTCTAAATTTATTTTAATTAAATATATTTTATAACCCTAAAAAATATTTTAAAAACTAAGTGAGTGAGAAAATTTATTCACAGATAAATCTCGCGGTCTCCATCACTAGTTCGTAGGTGATGTGATTAATTTTCTGTGTTTGCATTAGGACCTTCTTTCCCATCGGACAAAATTAATTACGAGATCATCGGTACGTACTGCCTTTAGGGATAATTCTGGATAATTGTTAGTGTGGATCACTTTTTCATCTGAAGGGTTCACTGCGAAGCAATTGATTCGGGATTAAGTGATGGTTTATACTTAACCACAAATTATAGTATCTTCACCATCTAAGTCACTGCTATTACGTATAGGATCGAAACTATGTCAGTTATTTAATTTTACTTGGTAAGGTCAGTTGTCTAGATAATAAAATTAATAGAAAATGGCATGTCTGAATAAATAATGAATAGTAGACGTCATTCCTATCGAGGCATGCTATTTACGGTGTATCAGGCTACCGGCGAATTTTTTTTAATGGTAGAAAGAACCGATTTTGAAATAAAATTTTAAATTTTGCTTATCATAATTAATAATTTTTAATTATGTGATTATCATGATTCAAATAGCTTTCAATCCACTCGCGGCTATATTCAAAGAAAACAAACCTACCGATCCTAATTATATTGACTGGAAAAGAAATCTGGATATATTTTTAACTGCCGAGAATATTGTTAGGAATCTAGGAAATGTGTTTGTTTATGAAAAATAATCTTTCTCTAAGTCGAAAGACAAGAAGAAAAAAATGGTTCAGAAACAGGGTAACATAATTTTCAAGTTAGTTAGAGGCTACAGACTTGTGTGAAAAAGTTGAAAGAAATATGTTTTCATTGTAACCAGATACGGTACTGAAAAAAATAATGTCTAGTTTATCTTGACAAGTAGAACAACAAAGATAATTTATATTCACTAGTTATAGAAATATGTTTGGCGGTGTTATCTATCGTATATGGTGTGTAGATTCGAAAGCCACTAATGATATCTACAATTCATTGTAAGGGTTCCAAAAAATCTGACAACTTAGTGATGAGAAAATTTATCTACGCATGGATAATAATACAAATGTGACAGTAGTTACAGTGGGAGATGCCACTCTCAGTTTTAGTAGAGATTGAATTTTAATATTGAGATATTATATTTATGTACCTTTCTTTTGAAGAAATTTAATTTCTGTTTCTAGATTGGTTGCAGACGGATATTTGGTTTATTTTAATAATTTGTGGTTATTAAGGATAATAAATGGTTTATTTGTTATGGTAAATTGGTTGATGATATTTATGTTATTAGTTTAATCTCTTCTAAACTACAACTGAATAAATTGAATAACATATCAAATTCACCATTTAAGATAAATGAATCTATTTTAATAAACCAAACGTATCTTTGGCACTTACGCCTATGTCATATTAATCTGAAAAGAATAAATAGATTGGTTGAAGATGAACTTTTGATTTCATTGGAAGTGGAGGAACTTTTAGTTTGTGAATCCTACTTAAAGGGTAAGATGACTAGGAGGTCATTTTTAGTTAAAAGTTATAGAGTTAAAAAACTATTGAAACTGGTTCATTCTGATGTATGTGGACTTATGACTATCCGGGTTAAAGGAGACTTTGAGTATTTTATCACTTTTTTTTACGATTACTCAAGGTATAGATATATTTGTTTGATGTACTGTAAGTCTGAATGTTTTGAAAAATTAGAAGTATTTAGGCCAAAGTGAAGAAGCGTCTGAAAAATGTATCAAGACACTTCGGTCTGATCGTGGTGGGTCGTACCTCTTTAGAGAGTTTAGGAATTATTTGTCAGATTAAGATATTATATCCCAGTTGATTGCACCGAGCACTCCACAACAAAATAGTGTAGCAAAAAGAAGGAATATGACTATCTTGGAGATGGTGGAGATTATGATGAGTTATTTGAACTTACTCAATTCATTTTAAAATTTTTCATTAGAGACATCAGATTACATTCTAAACTTAGTACTTTCTAAGTCAGTACCTTCTACTCCCACAAAATTGTGAACCGGGCGCAAGCCTAGTCTAAGACATATTCAGATTTGAGAGTGTCCAGTACACGTGCTGAAAGGGAACACGGATAAGTTAGAATCGAGAACGGAAGTCTGTTTTATTGTTAGATATCCCAAGAAAATGTGAGGTGATTTATTTTATAATCCTAAGAATCATAAGATCATTATCAGTGCCAATGTCTGATTCTAATAAAAGAATTATATAATGGACGACAAGCCCAAGAGTAATTGTTTCGAAAAAGCAGATAGAAAATACCAGTAGTACGGTAGAAGCACCATAAAGAGGTGTCATCGATATCCCATTGCCTCATGATAGTGGAAGGATTATCGGGACATGTGCAGATCCTGAACCTTGTCAGGTTGCTACGTGAAAACCTTCAAAATTAGGTTTATTGCAACAGTGTTTACTCAGAAAGAATGAATTAATTATGATGAGACCTTTTTGCTGGTAACCATACTTAAATCTATCGAATTTTTTTTATCTATTGTGGCTATTTTCGATTACAAAATTTGACAAATGGACGTCCAGATAACTTTTCTTAATAGAAGTCTTAACAACTGTCTCTATATAGTATAACTAAACGGTTTCATAGCAAAGGATTAGGAGCACATATTGTGTAAACTTAAGAGATTCATTTATAGATTTAAGCAGGCATCTAGGTCTTAAAACACTTGATTTGAATAAGCCATTAAGTCTTGTGATTTTGATCAAAGTCTTGACGAGTCTTGTGTATATAAGAAGCGTGATGAAATCGCGGTGGTATTTTTAGTACTTTACGTTGATGATATCTTGCTCATCAGAAACGATGTAGGGTGTTATCCTCGGTGAAGGTATGATTATTCAAACAGTTCGTTATGAAATACTTAGAAAAAGTCAATCACATCCTTAGGATCAAGCTTGTGCGAGATTAGAAATAATGGATGTTGGGCTTATCATAAGCCACTTATATCGATGCAGTTCTTACTCATTTTAGCATGTGAGATTCCAAAATAGAATTTTTCCTTTCAAGTATGGAATCACTATATCCAAGGATCAGTGTCCTAAAACACCTGATGAGATAGAGAAGATGAATGCGCTTCTTTATATTTCGGCAGTAGGAAGCCTCATATATGTTATACTTTGTACTAAATTGGCATTTGCTTTGTCATTAACATAGTTAGCAGATATCAGTCTAATCTAGGATAAAAGCATTGGACAGCAGTAAAATATATAATCAAGTACCTAAAAAGGACTAAAGATTATATGTTGGTTTACCAAGTAGATGGTCTAGTATATTTGGGGTACATAGACTCAGATTTTTAATCAGATAAAGATTCTCAAAAATTTACCTCATGATTCTCAAAAATTTACCAAGTAGATGGTCTAGTATATTTGGTGGAACACATCGAGAGTAAATATCACATGATATGAGAGATCGTACAGAGAGATGATGTAGCCATGGCCAAAATTACATCAAGAGACAACCTTACAATTCCTTTTACCAAGAGCATACTAGCTAATACTTTTGACAATCATGTAGAGAGTATGGGAGTCAAATGTATGGCAGTATGATTTTGAATATAGGTTAGAATTTGTTAGGGTTGTATACTAAAAATTAAAAATTTTAATTTTAGTATTTAATTTTATTTATTAATATAGTTAATTTTTTATTTTATGAGAATCTTAATGAGCCATATATATATTTTATTATTTATTTAATATTATGTATGAATATCTTTTATTACACACAGTATTTAATCTGGTGTGTAAAGTTCAGCTTGCATACGGAAGACCAGATAAAAAGTTCTTGTGAAATATAAGTTTTGGTTCATAGTTTAGATGGAATTGGACAAATCATCAGTATGGTTGCAGTATAGAGTTTTAGTAGATCTGTCTTGATTACAGGGAATAGATAATAATATCGTCTATTTTTTTGACTCGCTGTGATAGTACACTTTTTGTGTATTGAACAGCACCACATTGGAGTAATTAATTTTATACTAACTATATAAATTTATTTACATCCCATGATTATTATGAGTACTTATACTCTTAATCCTGAAATAATTAATTATTTACGTATATTAAATATTAGTTATTTTGATTCATTAAAGGGTGCGACATTTTACGAGTTTATAATCTCAATGAGTTGGATAACGAAATTAATTATGTGGTGAATATTAATTATTGACGGAATCTGCGTTCCAAAAAATTGGGATTGACGATACTCCCTTAAGAAAGATTATAAGTTTTTACCGAGCAAAATTCTACAGGTGGATTTAATTATCTGGCAGTCAAATAAATTAAGCGGAATGTGTTAAAGAATTTTTTAAGAAACCGATAAAATATAATTGTCAAAAATTTAATTTAATCGGTGGGTATCAAAAATCTTAATGTGAAAAAATAAATAAGCACTTAATAACAGAAGCTCGAATACTACGGTTTTGAGAATATGACTGGGAATGCAGTTATAATTCTTTAGTGGAATGAATTATAATTAATGTTTTTATGAAATTGCTTATGAGTTGATGTGAATTTTCGTAATTACATTAAGAGCCCAAATTTTATTTATACCACAGGTCCCTGCTGTAATATATTTATATGTTGTTATAAAACCTGACATCATAATTCATATTATTCTATCGTGATTCGGTAGCTAGAATTTCATGTTATCTGAAAATCCTAAGCCTAATCAAGAAAATTTTGAAGAACATGAGAGATCAAAACCCACATTTTATTCGTATTTAACATTCGATAATACATAGAAGGCTTATGCCGGAGATTTGACTAGAAGTCAAAAATCGCAGCGAATCGTTGACTGAAAATTGTTGCAGCAATCGAAATCATCCGACTAGATTTCGAAATGTATAATTCTAAAACTAACTTTGAGAGTATTACCGGATTTTGTTTTGATTATTCGATATCGAAAGTTTTAATCTAGAGCTTGTTTCAGCGTTTTTCCGTCCAGATATTTTTTTAACTAAAATCATAGACAGGGCCGGCCCTGAGTGATTTGCGATCCAAAGCGGATGATTAAAATGGGACATTTATAATTTTTTATACACAATAATTTTTAGAAAAAAAATATTGCAAAAGTTTTAATGAATTAGATTTTTGTCTTGTTGTTTCACAATTCAATAATATTCAATTTACAACCAAAATAACGACAATAAGAATCAAAAATAATAAAACTAGAACAAAAAAAATATTGAATCAGCAGCAAGAAAATATCACTTGAACACTG
>JAULJZ010093781.1:0-12168 GCA_032270985.1 Heliamphora pulchella
ACAATATCATATTTGGTCGTCAAATAAATGTCAAGATATTTACAATATTTTTTGCGATTAGGTATTTTTAGTCATATTTTTCACAAACATTGGGCGGCCACATTTAATTTTAGACGCCAATGAGTACATTTGGCAACCAATTTGTTGGTTGTCGACAGTCTTTTCATACTTTCCTCAAACATTGGTTGCCAACAGTCTTTTCATATTTCCCACAAAAAATTAGCGTTGGCGCCCAACCTTGAACAACCAAATTTAATTTTAGACGCTAATGAGTACATTTGGCAACCAATTTGTAGTTGCCAAAAGTCTTTCCCACCAAAAATTAGAGTTGGCACCAAACCTTGGGCGACCAAATTTAATTTTAGCCGCCAAATGTATATGAAGTCGTGACCAGAATTTATTTAGTCGCTAGAAGTCTTTAATTCAACAACTAAATTCGATTTTAGTTGCTAAATTTGGTCGCTAAATGTGCACTTTCTTGTAGTGAGCGTTTCACACAAATATGTTGAGAATGAAAAAAAACCTCTCTGGTTAGTCACCGCTCAAGTGGTCAGCGGTCCGCTCAAGCTGGCTTGCACGTAGTTGATCTTGGGTTGGTGATAGCTCAAGCAACCAGGGGCCCGAGCGAGTGGGCTTGTAGGAGGTGGTCTTGGGCTAGTGACCGCTCGAGCGGACAGGGGTCCGCTGGAGCGGACCATCGGGGGATAGTATTTATTGTGCGGCGGCTAGGGTTATATTCTAACCTAACGGCCTTTATAAAAAGTGCGGAATGCTATGTTTTGGCCTCATAGAAACGTCAAAAGCATTATTCTTTTTCTAATCCTCAGATCAATAGTGAAAATGTGAGCCCGTGAATGTAGACACCATTGCCGAACCACGTAAAAACTCGTGTGTGCATCATTGGTTGTTTTTGTTCTCGTTCTAGTTTATGTTTATCTGTGACTTAATTGTGTTCTTTACCAATGTGACTTATAAGTTGGATTTAGTTGAATCTTGACTTAAAATCCATAACAAAATATTTATTTATATCTGGGAAGTTGTATCCCTCCACGGGATTGGACCACATGTCCAAATCATTTATTTATTTTAATGAATTTTAACTTTATCCGAAGTGCTCTTTCTAACAATCATTTTTACATCAATATTCTTGAACATTTTGTGGTTCATTTTTATCATTACATCTAGTAATATCAAGAAAAACTTTAAATGATAATACATTATTAACAATGATTTTATTACAATTTCATACTTCATTTATGCTCATTTAATGTATTGAGACTGTTTTTTTCAAGTACATGCTTCTATTAAGGGAAAACTCATCTGAAACTTTCTTTTTGAGAGGTTTATGTGAAGAGAATTTATCTTTGTGAGTATAACTTATTCAAAAGTACTAACTTTCTTGCCTTGAATTTCGTCTTCCAAACAACTTTAAATTTCACTAGTCAGCCTCCTATGGTTCTGACGTGTCTTAGATTTATTTGTTATTGTATCACTCGATATTTTTATGGGGATATCGATTCTTGCAAGAGTAACAACAACTATTATATGAGACTTTATTTTTCTCTTTGTAATCTTTTAGAATGAATAATCCTCTGAATTTCTAATTCATATTGATTAATACAAGAATAAAGATAACATAATGTCAAGATATTCCAAGCGATTTCAAATGGAGGTTCAAGCTACGAATTTTCTTCTCTTAATGATAGAAAAACTAATTTATTATAATGGCAATCCTCAAAATGTGCTTTAAAAGTATTATATGTTAATAGTTCTCAATACTTAATGACAGATAGAAAATCAAAACTCACATAAACTCCAAGTTGACATTAAGGGCCTATTTTAGTATGTGGAGTGTAATTGAAACATAGACAACGCAATGGCAAGTACTTATAACACGCAATTGGTCTAACACAAATAAGAGATGCAGCATGTAGCATGGTATATCCATAAATAGAAACTGAGAATTTTATTCTTACAAGTAAAAGTTGTGCAATTAGTTGAAGTCTTTTAATTAAGGAATCAACCAAACCATTATAAGGATGAGCATGTGCTAGACGATACTCAACATCAATTTGACTAGACATACAATAATCCTTAAATGATTACAATATTAAATTTGCTAACATTATTTTGACGAATTGTCTTGTTAGGAATTCTCTTAACGTCATGTTCAAATTCGTTTGGCAATTCTGTGACACCACACATTCATTTAGCCGAATGCTTATGACTTTTACGATATGATGCACTTTGGTCTTGAAAAATCTTTTTGTTGATATGTGCAGAAGGAAGTAACAGTTGATTTCACAAGACTCTGAGTATTGTAACAGCTTTTTGATGCATATCTAACATGACCGCTCGATCGGTTTAAAAATCGCTCGATCGGTCTAAAGATCGCTCGATCGGTCTATCTCGGGCAATCTTTATATTTCTGTTAGGATTAGCAACCTTTTGTTTATGTATAATGTTTTTAGGCAACTAGGCAAGATTGACAGTGAGGCTATTCTGAAAAGCAGAGCGTCTTGAGAGATTCTAGAGTTTGTTTAAGAGACTTGACGAACCTATGCAATTCTGAAGCATTTAAGATCGTCATTCAAGTCATTCAAGATCAACAACACATCCAATACTTGAGAGGAGTCTCAAGTGAAAGTCCGTAGGAGGATTCCAACGGCAAGTGAGCACGGAATTGGTGCACGAGATGTCAACAAGAAGACGAGTTACAATAGGTTGAGTACTCAACTCGATTTTGTAAGATTTTCTTGTAACTAATACTGTTGATAATGCTTACTTTCTCATACTTGTTTATGTCCTGTGGTTTTTACCCTTTTTGGGGTTTTTCACATAAAAACGTATGTCTCTTTTGTGTGGTTGTTGTGGTTTAGTTGTTGATTGTTTTCTGTTAAGCCGTACATGCAAATAAGATTTTAAAAGTTTTTTTATGTTAAAGCTTGTTTTTCAATAATTGGATAATCTAAAAAATGTACTCCTAATTTGATTATTTGTGCAAATAGTCTAGCAAATGCAATGCAATGAGTAGGTATACAAACATGTAATTATTTAATTAATGCATCTATTAAAACCATTAAATAACAATACGGTCCACATAGAGGATGTATGTAACCACAAATGTCCCTTGAAATTTTGCAAAAAGGTTATGGTTGCAGTATGACAACTATTACACCTCTTTTTGATCTGGTAGAATATAAAGTGTCGCCAATATAAAATTTTACACATTTTCATAATATAATATTTTCTCTTCTAGAGGCTTGTATTAATTTTACAGAGTCTGATACTGTATTAACATTAGCTATTTCATTATAGAACGAAACACATTCAATTGATGTATCATTTTATTCGTTCTCTTTTGGACGAAGAAATTTTATCTCTGGAGAAGATTTGTGGCAGTGAAAATCTGACTGATATATTAATAATGATAGTCACTGTTGAAACTAAAGCAATGCTCGAATTCAATTGGTCTTCTAGCTTAAAGATGAAATTTGTTGTTGCTGAGTTGATTTGTTTTATGACGGTGATGTTTTTCAAGTGATGGTTTGGGTCGTATGCATGGTTTTGGTCGTGTGGAAAATTGTTAGGATGCAGAGCCTAATAAGTACATGAGCACAGAACAACAGAAGTCGATGCCAGCTGGGCGCTCAAGCGCCGGCACTCCAGACTGTGGCGCTAGTAGAGCGCTAGATCGCCAGCCCGCACTGAGGAATTCGAAATGTGGCGCTAGTATGGCACTTGACGAGCACTCTAGTGCCGCTGCGCTAAGATGCTTTTTAACCTAGATTATTGATATCATTTTGGGTTCTTTTATCATCAAGTGTTGTCTGAGAGTCTCCAAAAGGTCACAAAAATTACTTAAAAACTTGTAATCAGTAATCATTGTCTTATAGTGAAAACTCGTAGCAACTGTGGACGTAATTCGATTTAGGTGAACTACGTGTATCTTGTGTTTTTTATGTGTAATTGTTTTCTCGTGTTTATTCTACGTATTATTCGTAATCATTTATCTCAAAAAATTTATTGGAATTTGTCCTTAATCCCAACACACATGTGCATATTATGATCTAAACTGATCATTTGGCAGGTTTACTTGGTAGATATTTCATGCAAAAAAAATTAACTTTGCTAATGGAACATTAATAATAAAATAATTGTATCATTTGTGAACTTTAAATAAATGAACCATTTATTTTCACAAACATAAATGTTACTACCATTAATAGGATATTGATATTCGAAGAATTTGATTCTTTATATGAATGATTGTGACTATACATATTTAAAATAATGTCCCTATTGTAGTACTATTAGGTTTAAAATTTTTACATTTGCATAAATTCCTCCCCTAAGACTTTAAGCAAATATTAGCTATCTGACTAAATTTTTTACAAAAAAATAATATTTAATCTAATCTTCTATATCAAGGGATTTTAATTTTTAAAATACCACATCCATACATGGATATTGTGGTGTGGCAGTGGTGGTGAAAGTAGGAGTGGTGGTAATCGCAATGGCAGTGAGGGCATAGCAGTAGTAACCATACGCGCTTAATTAATATTAAAATCATGAACTTAATCAACTTAAAATGAACAAATTTACTGGCTCTTCCTCTTAACAACATACTTAAGAGTTTGTCAAGAACAATTGGTGCATTAAAACATGATAAGTAATGTAAGGTTTTTCTCTACATCATTGAAACCAAATATTTATTAATACTATGCAAATAAATTTTTTATGTATAATTGTTTATAATGTGTCATATGTAATTCTTTCATTACAAATAAAAAACTCTTACGATGTGATTCATAAAACTACTGAATTTTTGTATATAACGAAGGTAAATATCCTGAAAGTAGCAGCAATGGTGCACAATACGGTGGTAGTGCAATGATGATGCACTACCACCGTATTGTGCACCGTTGCTGAATGAATTTGGATTTAAATAGAGAGATTGAAAATGAGTTTGTTCGAATTAGAGAGGAAAGATCTGAAATGAGTTTGTCAAATGAGAGATACAGACAGGAGGAGAAAAAGAATGAGTGAAGGTTGAAATGGTTTTCGCAATCCTAAATTTTTAGTAGTGAGTAAGTTTTCACCATTACGGCTTCGTTTGTTTTAAAATAAAGTATTTTATTTATTTTTAATTCTTTGGATGAAAATAACATAAAATATTTTTTTAGTAAAATGTTTTACATCAAACAAACAAAATTATTTTACATAAAAGGGTCATTTTTCGTGTTAACAACGGCGGCGGCGGCGATGGTGCTGCCATTGGTGGTAATTGGAGCAATGGAAGCGGCAATGATGAAGGTAACTCACAAATTTCAAGTCTGCAATAAAGAATACGAAAAAAGAAAGCACAAAGTAATATTTTATTGATTTTAAAATAAATGGTACAATCCTCTATGATTTAACACCGAAAATAACGATGAACTTCTTATTCGATTTCCAAATTAGTTGCAATCCGACGACTAATAACTTATTGTAGAATTGAACCGTTTATCGAACTTTCTCCAAATCTTCAAGTAGAAAATATGGCAAAAAGAGTCTGTCGCAGGTTTTGAATGACTTAATCTCGAACAACTTGAATTTATCTCATTGAAATAAAAAGACAAAAAGCGCGATCTCCGTAAGAATTGATCCATGGAGCGTGCTTAATTTGAGAACTTGTAGACGGATTGGCAGGTTTTTGATGTGCTTGATGAGCCTTCACGAGACCGTTGAGAAGAATTTTGATTGAAGCTTCAAGTAAAGAGAGAGAGAGAGAGCTTTAAAGAATTTTTCAGAATTCTCTTAACAAAAGGTTCTTTTCCAATTAATGATAGCCTCTATTTATAAGCTTGAGAGAGAAGTTAAATTTGGAAATCCCATGATTTGATTTTTATTTATTTATTTTAATTTATTAAATGGGAAATAGTTATTCCTTTTATGGAGATAAAAATCAAATTTGAACTTAAATTTGAATTTAATTTGATGCCTTTCATTATAGGACTGTGTTATTAGGCCAAATTAATAGATTCGAGTTCACCTTCCTTTTTTTGTGTGTATAAGTAAATAATACCTACATTTTAAAACGGATCAAACCCAATAATTTATTATGGGGTCATTTTCTTTGAGAATTTCGATCATTTTAACTTTTGATCAACTATTAAATTTATCGATTATAATTAATCAAACGATAATTAAACCATAAAATTTATCAATCATAATTAATCAAATGATAATTAAATTATGTCAAAATTTTATTGGCTACAATAGCATCAGTTGGCAGCAATTGAGGTGATGCCAGTGATGTTGGTAGAGGAGGTGATGAAGAAGAAGGAGAAGGTAGTGGTGGTGTTGGTAGAGGAGGTGATGAAGAAGAAGGAGAAGGTAGTGGTGGTGACGACAGCAGTAGTAACAATGGTGAGAATAGTGGTTATAGTGGCAATGAGGGGTGGGGCAGCAATGACAGCAGTAGTAACAATGGTGAGAATAGTGGTTATAATGGCAATGACAGTGGTGGTGGTGACAGCAGCGGCTGACTCTAGTAATTTTTGTTTGACGGGGTTATTTAGAAATTATAAGATAATAATTTCTACAACTGTATTTGACGAAATTATATATTTTAGATTTTATATCAAATAAGATCTATATTGAATATAAAATTATGTAAAAATAAATTCAAAAATTATAACTTTTTTTTAGTTTAAAGTCAAATTAGTTTAAAGTCACCAATTAGGTTCACAAATAAGCTTTTGCTTATTTAGCTTAAATCGACTTTAAGAAAAAATTCAGACTTAAAGCCAGATTGCCAAACAATGCATAAATTTATAGTTTGCGAAATTTTCTGTTGGGCCTTTTAGAAACTAAGAATATATCATATGCGTTTGAAATATAAATACTGAGAAATTTGCAAAATTTTCGTTGTAAAATATTTTACGTCAAAATAAACGAATCCTAAAAAATATTTTTAAAAATGTGAGGTTTTAATCGTACGATCAAAGCTTGAATTAATCTCAGTCACTAATTTTAAAATATGTTAGAGAGAGAGAGAGAGAGAGAGAGAAATTTTTAAAAGATGAGTTTTCGATCGTAATATCTAATTTTAAACTAATCTTACCTACTCATTTCAAATTGTGTTAGAGAATAAAGCATATTTTAAAAAGTATACATCATTTTATTATATGAATATTATGTAGGAAAAATAATGTATTCTTTTTGTGTATTTAGAATAAATAAAATAAAATCGTAAAATTAGATTTACAGACCATATGAATTTAATAATGTAAGTAGATCAATGCTGGTGTTTCACACTATATCCTTAAAACAGATTCATCCATACTACGGTACTTATGATTTCACAAATGTCTATCGCCCAGAATATGATGATCTGAATTTTGCAGAAGAAGCATTGCAATTCGTAAGCCTAGCGAATCAAATCATGTTTTGTATTCCCTTACACAAACTTTTGACTATATATATGCAATGAACCATGATCTAAAAACATTCTTAAATCAAAAGAAGAGCACCATATATATATATATATATAGGGATTCGTGAATATTTAGAATAATTACGAAACGAAAGAACATGCCTATTTTTACTGAATAAGTGCCACCGAAAAATACTTCCTTATATGATAACATTAAATTACCATCTTAAAACAATTTTTATTCACATTAAAAAAATTGTTTTAAATCATTTTTTTCTAATATATTATTAACATATAATTTTAGATGAATCTTAGGTATAAAGATTATGTTTGTTAACCATTAGTTTTGTGTAATAGTGGCCAAATAGTTGGACATGAGTTTTGAATTTTCTTTCACCAACAACTTTAAATTGAAACAATGACACGGTTTTAAAAATCAAAGCAGACGAAATTAAGATCTTAGGAATAAAAGTTCTGGGTTACCGAGTTTGACTTTTGACCGTACCAGTTTTTTAGAAATTAAGTTCCCCTACGATTTTTTCTTTTTCGTAATTTTACATCCAATAGTTAGAAATTGCATTGCACAAATTAATGCAATTTTTAACAATTAGATTAAGAATTGCACAAAAATAACATAATATAGAGGATCCTCTCTCGTTTTTTAGTCAAGGCATAAATTTCTTTATGGTAAAAACTGACACTGATTAAAAAAAATGAAATTTATAATAATCTCCAAATTTATGAAACCAAACATGATTTTAAAACAACATTACGTTGGCAATTCAATCCATCCCTCTATAATGGCCATCAAATAGGAGTAAAAAGAAAATTCTATGGTGTCTGCTATGTGGTTATTAGGACTTATACTAAAATTACTCTTTTTATTTTTATTTTAGTTATGATAATTTTAGATTTTAGTTATGATAATTTTAAATTTAATTATGATTATTTTAGACTCGACGATATACATATGAACCGGCCATGGTGTGCACTCCATGATTATTTCGACTTTGGTTATGATTATTTTAAGTTTTGTTAGTTATTTCAATGTTGGCTTCGATTGTGATAATTTAAGACTCGTGTATAATTATTTTAATTCTAATTTTAGTTATTTTAATTTTTTTATACAAAATGTCAAGTTGAGCGGCTTAAATTTTACTCTTTTTATTTTTAATTTACACATTTTTAATTATAACTAAGGCACAAGTAATATAAATAATAGTTTTATAAGATTTATATATTTACTATCGGTTTCGAGTTGAGTCGGTTTAAAAAACTCTTGACCCGAGCACCGAATCAACTACATCAGTTTAATATTTTAAGATTCAGAACCAACTTATTATTTGATAAGACTGAACTAACCCAACCAATAAAGGTCAGGTTCGGTTAGTTCATAGATTTTTCGGATCTCTTGGACACCCTTAAAAAAACATACTAAAGATTAAGGAACATGATCGTCTAGTCTCAATTTTAACGTTATCGATATTAATCTACTTGTGTCTATCTGATTGATGTGTAGATATAAAAATACTATCTTAAAAGAACGGAATAGTTGAGAACAAATAATGTGAAGATAAAAAAAAGCATACTAAAAAATAAAATAAAATATAAATTACACATAAAGCAGAGCAAACGAGGATAGAAATGAGAGGAGAGGGAGGATAACAAAGGGAAAGAGAGAAGAGGAAAAGGAGAATGAGATATGAGAAAAGAAAGATTAGAGAGGATTACCCCTACTGCCCCACCGTCTCCATCCCTATTCAAAGAACTCTTAATTGTCATGCAATAGAGAGGGAAAAGGGGAAGATAGATTCCTTTAAGGCACTGTTTGTTTGATTGTTTGTTTTTTTTTTTTTTGTCACTTAAAGAACTTATATTATTCTAATTTAAGAGAAAAAGAATGAGAATCATATCAACCACCTATCATGTAGCTTCAACGTGCAATTTCTATAATAGAAAGTTTGACCGATGCTATTAAATTGCAAAGATCTTGACCACGACATTACCACTTTGTTACAAAATAATGTAATTTTATTTTATAGATATTGCCCCTTATTTAATATATTTAGTCAAATATTTAATATGAATTATTTCTCTTTAGTTGGCTGATACTATTTAGAATTTTTTAATATTAAATTATTCACTATAATTGTTTTTATGTTTTCTTTTTGTGGTGAATAATTTGAATATGTATAATTGTATTTATAGTCTTTTATCAATATATTTTAGCATATAAAAATAAATAGAATGAACATAACATAAGCAACAAGGTATAAATAAGTTAATAATAGAGCATATTTAATAACATGAAACTCTTAGGTTCAACTCTTTTTAACTTACTCACGTAGTTATCTACTAAAGATAATTAAGTATTAATCTTAGTATGAGGTGGGATTTGTTAGACCGATGTTTCTTCATGGTTGATTTCTTGTCATTAAAAAAATTAACATTATATTATTTTATTTTGTGAAATAATTTTTTTTAATTTAATTATTTGTGATAGGAATTATTGTTAATAAAAAATTAGAGATGTTTGACTTGTATATTCTCACTAGAAGTGATCATTTGATAACAACACTCGTTTTATCACTAATATTATACGTTTTTATGACTAGATCAATAGCTTATCAATACATATACTTTTAGTTATGAACTATTAATTACAACTCTTTTCATTTAAAATTTTTACTAACAAATAATAAATATTAATTTTGAAGTTGTAAGGGCATAGCTTTAATAACAATCAGTATTAAAGCTATTTGTGTAAAGTATTGTTGATCATAATTTGGCAACGACAATGGTGGCGAAGTGTGGCGGAGCAATGGCCTATAGGGGTAGATGAGGAGAGAGAAATGATGAATATGTTTGACTTAAATATACGGATACTAAAATTTAATTTGTTTGAATTACATGGGAAGAAAGATTTCAAATGAGTTTGTTAAGTAAGAGAGAGATGAGAGGAGAAAAAAATTGAGTGGGAGTTAAAAATAATAAAATCAATTTAACTCTACATTTTTTGTATTGAGTAAATTCTCAGTTTTAAAAATTATTTTAAAAATATGAGGTTTTAATTTTGTAAGCTTGAAGAAAGAGAATATTCTTAAAAGTATAAATTATTTTATTATATAAATATCACTGACACATAATTTTAAATCAATTTTAAGAAATATTAAATAGTTTTTCAAAATGTACTGGCCAATATTTAAAAATGTGTTGTACAATATTTTAGTCAAATTTCAGTAGACTTTTTAGTGTTAGTAGACTTGCACAAAATAAAAAAGAATTAAGTTAATCACAATCTATTGGGGTGTTCGGCAAAGGTACTTATTATAGTTTTTAACTTTTTGTTATTAATTTTAGTTAAAAATTATAATATTTTTTAAACACTCACAACTTGTGGTATAAACTACAATTATTTTCTCTTCTATTTCAACTACAAATTATAATATTTATTAAATACTCACAACTTTTATTACAAATTATAATCTATAAATTACTTATTTCAGCAATATTGCCAAACACCTTCATTGAACGGTTAATAATAAGTCCAGCGTATATAGATATTTTATGCACGATATAAATGAAAGTGATAGACTCAATTTATATTTAAAAGTATATTAATATTAAAAAATTATTTTTATTATTTCATTATTTATTTTTTAATAAACAATAGTTAGCATGGCCCGGCCCAATAGAAATAATAAAATCTTTGGATCAATCAACCTCCATGGGCCATCCCATCCGCAAAATTCACGGGCCTATGTTCTGCTACTTCGATTACACAAAAATATGCCCCATGCTGCATCGTCGTTGCATTATTTCCGGGCCCACCATTGGATTTTCATGATATTCAAAATAATTAATATGAAAATATCACTTTGCACGTTTTTCTTTTGCTGGAATATTATGTTTAATATCACTATTTAAATAGGGTTGGTTCCCGAGCTCGTGAGATGCGAATTAAGAATAGACTTCTGATATTCTGAAAGACCTTGCAACAAAAAGACATTCTTTGTACTCTTAGAGGTCACAAAATTGATCATTCTTGCTCATTTTATTAGGAGGATTTCTAAGATTGTCAACAAAAGATTGTGACGGTGTAAAGTTTTAAGTATTTTTTTTTGCAATAATCATGTAAAGAATAGTAAACATGAATTCGGCAAGTAAACTTAGAACATCTAGATTGATGATTCAATCAAAATATATAAGTGTGTGTCTTGCAATCCATTATTAGTAGTTGTTTACTTGGATTTGGATTGATCCTATGATTTTTACTCATTTAGGGTTTTTCACATGAAATATTGTGTGCCGTGTTTGTTTGGTTGTTGCTTCATTCTCTATTATTTGCTTTCAACGATTGAGTTGGTTAGTGTTTTACTGGGTCTAAGGTCCCATTTTAGTTACTTTTTTAGGGATAAGGACCAAATTCTAAACTATTATTCCACTAGATTCCATTTTTATATATTGTATCTAAAATGCTCTGAAATAAGTTTGAACATTTTCCATTGTGGTCGTCATATAAATTGGTAACGTATATTTTTCATAATAAACGAACTTAAAATATGTAATTATATACGACCATTCCAAATGCATTAAATATTTGAGTTACATATGTAATTATGGTAAATAAATATATATACATAGATATATACAAGTTGTATGTATTCCATTTTGATAATAAAATATACATAGTGATTTATCCAAATTCTTTGGTAAGTAGTTACATTCGTCAATATGATATTTAGATA
>JAULJZ010093792.1:0-12168 GCA_032270985.1 Heliamphora pulchella
TAATTGATCAGATTAATAATAATAGAATATATAATCTCACTTGATAAGTAACCTTATAGAACTATTAATGAAGGAATTAATTATACTATATTCTTTTAAGTATTGTATATTCTACAATTTATAAAATTAGTAAATCAATAAATATATAATTCTTTCCCTACTTATTAAATTTAAAAATATATATATATATATAATTTTATAAAATATATAAACTAATCTCATATCTAATTTGATGAATTAAATATGACCTCGAGTTCAATCACATTTTCTTACTCCCTAACAAAACATTATTGACTTTGCTCCCCTTTGACGAATGCCTCATGGTGGCTACATCCCAAAATATACTTGGAAATTGCCCACAGATAGTAGTATTGGTAAATTACAATTGAAAAAAACTGTGTGGCGAATCTGCAGTCGTATCGTCTTCGCGTTGTATACGTCTATACGTGTTTTTTGGCTGACTCACGACTCGGTTTCGATTCCCTGATTCGTTCTTCATTTTCGATTACCCGCACGATCATCGACTGCTCTCTCGCTTCAAGTCATGTTCAAGTCCTTCTGGTAATCTTCTTCATCAATATCACTTTCTTAATTGATTCAATCATCACCCGTTCTAGAAATTTTCTTTTCCGGTGATCAATCAGTCAATTTGAAAATTTTGATTAATATGTTTTGCTATATATTTTATTGAGAACCCCAAATTTGTTTTTTGTTTTTTGTTTAAGGTTTCTGTGCTGATTACCCTGCGTATGCAGTTCTTTGATACGTTATTTGTTTTTGTGTTCTATGAAATTGCTATTTCAAATTAGTTTCATTTTAATTGATAAATTTCTTCTTCTGTCTTGATTAGCTTTATTTTGTTAGCGTCCAATTTCCAACAACGCTGGTGGTTTTTGGTATTTATATTCATAGATATATTCGTAGATTTTAAGTTATTCATTTGCAACATGTTTGGGTACAGTCAACCAGTTGAGTTTGGTTTTTTACATTGCTGTTACGTGATGGGAAATTGGGTCATTTTAATTCAGGAATTTTGTCTGTTTGGAACTTGTATTTATATTCCGTGGGCATCGTCACAGTCTGGTTATTATACGAGAATAGAGTTAGAGAAAATGCCGGTAGATAATGGATCCAAATAGAGATGAACAGAGTGTATAATAGTCTTTTCTGATTGGCAATGATGTTTTTGATGATGGTCAGTCGAGAATAGATGACAATAATGGGTGTGGCTCGAATAGAGAGGAATGTATTGAATGGGGAACCCAAGGATGGGTGTAATTGAAACAAAGAGTGATATATGAGTGGGGAAACTAATCGAGAGAAAGACAATGAGGAGATGGACTTTAATGGGTAATATAGGTGGATGAGCTTATGGCTCTAGATGGTTCAAGCAAATCAATACAATGGAGAAAGGGAAAAGTTAAGCGGATTGCTGTTAAATGGAGGATGAGTCTATGAGAAGGTACAGATGGCAAACTAAAGCATTACGGGGAAAGACCCTGAGTAGCAGGTGGAGGAGGTCTCATGGAAGAGAATTTGATCTTGTGTATTGATACATAGTGCTGATATAATTCAACCTCCCTCGAGGAAAGTAAAGATTTGTTTCTACTTTCAGATCTAGGGCATTCTTCAGGTTTCAGCTTGTGCTAGAGTCATTCTTGACACGGTTCATTATCTTTGAAAGTCTAAATGTGCCAGCAGTCACATCAGCTTTTAAATCTTTCTAGTTATTGACTAAGCTATCTCTATTTTACATGCTCTTTTGATACTATGGTTTGGAGCACAATGCATGCTTGGAAACACTTTATTGAGCATGTATTATTTATTAGTTTGCCATTGATTCTCTCTTATTTTGTGCTCCACCAACACATAGGAGACTCTCACATGAACATAAACCTGTTTAAAATGAATTTCTTGTCATCAGATTAATGAATCTTGAGTTACTGCTATAAACTTTTTAGCATGCTTAAGGCTAACTGTGTTTATCAATAGGGGTTCTCAAGAGCAAGAAGCTCAGGCAGATTCACAAGAGATTCCTACAAACTCATGGTATCCTCCATCTGTAGTTAGCTCTCCAAGTACTTCCCGCCCTACAACACCTAGTAGCATGTCTACTAGTAACTTCAATCTACAAAGGCCAGCAGATCGGCCACAGTCACCATCTCACGTTTCGCCTGCAGAAGCTGCTCGCATTATTGTTCTGTTAAAGGATAAGAGGCAAGGTTCTGGGAACCCTATACGATGACAACTACATTGCTAATATATGTCTATTTTAATGATTCATTGCATTTGTAAATTTGGTGATCTCCGAGTTGCGCTTGCTACTGTGTTGATTTTATGTCCCATTTCGGATTCTTCACCCCTACATTTTTTTTTTTTTTGCAGTTTAAGCCTGTGTTTGGGACAGCTTTTTTAATGTGTTTTTTTCGTCTTTGGTAAACTTTTTTTAATGTTAGCCAGAACAGGCATACTATTTAGATTTCTCTCTTAATGAGGAATTAAAAATGTAAAAAACTTTTGACTTCAAAATTAATGTTACAAAAAAAGTCGCTTTAAGGATTTTATAAGCATTTTTTTTCCATTTTTAGTGATTTTTCCCGATTTTAGCCAAATGGTCATGCTTTTTAGATTCGTTTCTTCACGATGGACTGAAAAAGTAAAAAGCTTAAACCAAAAAATGAAATAAGTCCAAAAAGCAAAAAAAAAAAGTAAAGTTTTGTTGACAGCAATTTCTGAACATCTTTTGATGGTCCCATTATTGTGTAGTTGGGACTGTTGGATATTGAATTTCAAGTAGCTAAGACGTTATTATAACAATTTAGCTGATCAGTATGTTGAAGATTTATTTCTGACTATGTCTTATGGGGGTGGCTGCTCAACATTCAGGCACGAATATAGCGCACACAAATTTTCTGAAAATTCTCAAAACTGTCTTCTGGCCTTTCTTTGAATTTATATGTTCTAGAAGGTAGAAATATGAATGAAGAAGATTGAGTAGTGAATTGTGATGCTTACTGCATATGGAGTAGTGAATTGTGATTTTAACTCCATATAAACATGTAGACACATGCACACATGTTGCTGTAACTAAAATAGCAGTACATGGTTAATGGTTCTTTTCCTCCCAAACACCCCCTTCTTCCCTTGATTATTATTGCTTTGTCCTAACAGTGCGTGGGATCTAAGAATGGCAAGGAGGTCTTAAACCTTTTGCTTTACATTTTGGCTTTTCTCATCATTTTCCTCTTTATCTTATTTCGTTCGTTTAGCGTTGATGAGCTACGAAAGCTTTTGTCCAACAAAGAAGCATACCACCAATTCTTACTTTCACTTGACCAGGTTCAAATTCAGAACTATGTAAGTTGATTTTTGTTTTTATGCTTCTACCTGTTGTTTGTATCTGTAACTTGTTGCATCTTGTTTGCTTTTTTCCGCTAAGAAAAATAAGGAAAAAAATAATGCTTGCTCTAGTTTTCACCATGCCATGGTTTTTTCCTCCCTTTTTTTTTTTTGTTTTTTGCTTTGATTTTAATGCCTGCCATAATTCCATTTAGTTTGACCCGTGTTTACATAACTAGAAAAGTCTAGCTCAGGAAGGAGTTGGATGAACTTTTTGGTACCCGCCGCCGCCAGATATCTATCTCCAATTAAAAGTAAATGGTTGTGGTTGTCAAGATTATTACGGAATTATATGACGTTGAGCTTTGATGAGGCACACAAGGTCGAATGGTGTTATAAAAACTATTGGGATTTATCTTTTAGGAATTTGGTTCCACAATTTCATGCTAGTAATGATACCGACATGCAGATGTTTGAGTGATACATTATCTGTTATGAGATTTTGTATTGCAAAGAAATAATGGGGAAAATGTTTGTGAACATTATTTGGTTTGGGTTGGTGAGGTAGATGATAATGAAATCTCATAATTCCACGTACCACATGTTGATCGTGGGGCTGTATAACAATGATTTTCAAAATTTCATATTGTATGTGTATCTAAATCATGACCATGATTATTATTTTTTTTTCTCTTGAGACCTTAATGCTTTAAGATAATTATTTTTCTCAAAATAATAAGTAATGCTTTTATATAAATGGCACCTAATTCTGTGTGAGACGTTTGCGAAGGGATTTTGTAACAATAAATGTTCCAACATCATATTGTCTATGTTGGGGTGCTCTTCTAAGGAAAGCAAGAATAGAGATATGGGATATAGATAATCAATCGCGTTCTCTCTCTCTCTCTCTCTCTCCTCGAGCTGTTAGGTAACTAGTAGTCTCCAACTACTTATTGTACTCTCCATTTCCGGCAACGGCCAGGCCCGTGGAGGGGTGGTTGTATTGGAAATAAATTTGTATATTTTTTTGTGTAAATGCGATAAAACAAACATATAAACATCACACATAAACTAGATTTACAGATCATATGAAATCAAAGAAGAAAATAAATAGAGGCATGTGTTTTATGTTATATCCTTAAGGCAGATTTATGCCCACGATGTTGCTTATGATGTCATGAACATCTTATTTTTTAGGATACAATTATCTGAATCCCACAGAAGAAGTACTACCATTGGTGGAACTGTCGAGTCGAACAATGTTTTGTACTGTCTTTACACTGACTCAGATTCCAAGTATGCAATGAATTCAATTCTAAACTCTATCCTAAAAATAAAAAAGGAATATACTATATATATAGGGGGTCGTGACTATTCAAAATAGTCACGAAAAGAAGACACGTCTATTTATACTGAAAAAATGTCACTAAAAAGACACATATCCACAACAGTACTCTTTCATTATTATCTTCAATCAATTTCTCATTCCCTTAAAAATGATTTGAAAATCATTTCCCAATAGGTAGGTGAAGGTTTCTATAGTTTTTTGTTGCTTAAGGGCGTGCTTTTTTTCGGAGAGATGCTGATGAATTTTAGTCTTTAGCATGTGCCATTTCGGAGTAGGATTTTGTACTTGGGCCTGAAAACCTTCAATGTGGTAGATGCTCTGGAAGATGGCCTGAGTTTCAAATTACAGAAAGATGGTGATTAGTTGCAGCGCATAATGATGGTGAGCTATTCAGAGGCATTGTGTCTTGCGCTCAAACTCGTCGAGGCATCCAAGCAACAAAGGGGAATGGGACTTAAGTGGTAGGTCTAAGGTGGTGGAGTGTTAGAGTTAATTGTAACATGGAGCGAGTTTTGTGGAAATTCATTGCTCTAGTGTGGATTTTTGTATACTTGAATTTGATTGCGGGATGGTTGGAACCTAAGAAGTACAAACCCCTCAAAGAAGATGGCATATTCATGTTGGACATCGACATTCGTCAACACTCCTCCATACATGTTGGATATTTGTCTAAACATGTCCTATTATTGTTTTTATTTTTTAGAATTTAATGCTCTTTAGACATTTGGGGAACACACTTTTGTCCATCACTAAACAATGCGTGAATCATCTTACAAGTTTGAAAAAATGAAAATAGTGCTCATATGGTAAATGAAAGTAATGTATTTTTATACCTCTTATTCCATTCTATTTTATATTTTTAATTTTGACTTTTAGATATCAAAATTTATAATTTGTTTATGAAACAAATTTGTAACATAAATGTTAGGTTTATTGTTCACATTTGTTTCTAGTATATAGAACGTGAAAATGATGCTTGCTATATTGATATGATAAAATATAATCACCTTTGTAAAGTTAAAAAATAATCAGTTATTATTTTCATGTGTGCGTATAAAATACATATATCAATTGACCTATTCCAGTTATATCGTGTTTTTCTTTAGCTTGTCATATCAATGTGTTCATGTCGTATCGTTTTTGTTTCTTGTGTCCGTATGTGTGCTTCTCAAGTTAAAATGGTTTTGTTGGGATCTCAAAAGGTACTTTGAAATACCTTTAAAATGATATAAAATGGTTCTTTATGTTGTTATATAGAGTCATTAAAGGTGATGTTCGGTAACTTTCTTACCTTTATGAAGCAAAATTGCCTAGATAGCTAGAGGAACTTGGTGGTGGAATTTGATCGTCAGAAATGATTCAATTCAAAGGTCTCGATGGACTCCACGATGGAGATCGTGCGTTTTCTGAGGTGTTCCATTATGACGGCCTCTGCTGTGAAGGCGTGAACCATTCAAAGGAGTGAAGTTTAACTAGAGTTAAATGTTTTTGACATCCTTCGTTAAAGGAGGCAAGACGTGTTCTACATGGTGATTGGAAGTTTGGAGGGCATGAGTTGATTAAGTGTCAACAATGATAAAAGTTGATCGGAGGGTTTACATTTACGAAATCCACTTTGGGCAGAGTTGGGGCGAAGGTTGGATATAGAAGGAATCAGGCTGAAGCTGACGAGGAGAGTGTTTTACTAGATGTGATAGAGATTACCACGTGATCATCAACTCTTTGGAGCACATCGTGGTAGGGTTCAAAAGGAGAGAGCACATGGCACAACGAGGAATAGGTTTTGTGAAATCTAAGCTTTTTAGAATTGGGTTTGGTTTTCGTGTCGAAATGGATGGGGTTACAACAAGTTTGGACTTTCTCATTGGGTCTGGGTTAAGATTGGGCTATAAATATAATAGGGCCTAGAGAGATTAAATATTAGTGTAAGGCCTATATTTTTTTGGGTGGGCTCAGGTATAAAAAATTGGGTAAGGTAGTCAGGGAGGGGGGCTGCGAGGAGACCCATTTGAGTAGTGAGGCTCAATTTGTTACTAAAGGAAAAGAGCCCATGGTGGTAGAAGATCCAGCTGGGGGTCAGTGGAAATTGGATTTTGGTACCCCCAATGTCAATTCGGGTCAACCACCATGGGTGATGGGGCATGCAGCAAGATTGACGTTGTCGATTGCTGGTTTTGGGTTTGACCAGCATTGGAGTTCTACGTCATCAATCTATGGTATGCTTGGTGATGATTCCTTTATTTTCCTCTTGATCTCTTTCATCTCGAGAGTTTTGTCAGTATTCATCGAGCCGATGATGGGTTTCATGACAAGGATTGATGGGGCACACATGGTTACTTCAAGAGAGGTTCTCCCTCACAAGGGTAAGGGATGTGGTGGTATGAGGTGCTGATGCAGATCTAGAGAACTTGCTGGAGACAAGAGAGTGCTCAAAGCCTTCATCTAATAGTGAGGTTTGGTACTTAGACCTGATTGATGACTTCATATCTGAGTTGGACTTGTGTGACCCCCTTGGAATGTTTGTCGTTGGACTCCAACTGGTCGGGAAGGCTCTTTTAGGGATGAGGCTATGTCAAGTGATTAGGTGTGAAAATTGTAATAATCTCTAAGTGAGTTTTAAGTAAAATTAAAGATGTTAGTAGTTTGCCGGGGTTTTCTTTTGACGATTTGGAGGATGCTATGAGTCTGCTTGGGGCTCTTAAAGCAAGGAGTGTGGAGTTGTTGCTAACAGATCTTTGACATAAGTGGTTGGGTAGGTAGGGAGTTAAAGAATTTCTGATAATAGCGGAAGGGGTTTGTGGGATCCAATGGGTAAGAGGCCAAGGAGTTCTTTGTTAATAGGATTAGAATCATGAGTGCATGCATTGTAAGGAGTTTAAATACATGGGAGAAAATGTTAGGGGTTAGATTTTGTTGGAAGAGTGAAACTAAGATGGAAATGATCACTGTCGATGTAGTTCGGAGCATGCGGAGTAGGACATTGAAATGGGGTTGTTTTTCGGCATGAGGAATTCAGGGGTTGGGTTGTTAATGTGGGATACCAAGATTTTGAGTAGGGAGGAGGGGCCTTTTTCTCCTTATGTGTTACTTTTAGGAAAAGTTGAGGAAGGTTTTTGTTGGGTATTCTTGGGGATGACGGGTACGATGGATGATAGGAGTAGAGAGTAGTTATAGGATGAGTTAGGTGCTATTGCTTTTAGATGAGATTGACTCTGTTTTGTAGGGGAGATTTTAATTTTCTTAGATTCCCTCATGAGAGATTCAAGTCTCAGACCTTGTCTAGAGTCATGAGATCTTTCTTATTTCATTGATGATTTGGCTTTGGTGGATTTACCTCTTACGATAGGTTCTTACACATGGTCCAACAATTGTATTCCACCTTATATGTCTAGGATCAATCGGTTCTTGGTATCCACCAAATGGGATGAGCATTTCTCTTATGTAGTGGAGTTGCCTTTGCTTAGACCTCTATTACCATGTGCCCATTATGGTAGATAGTGGGGTATTCACTTTAGCAAGTCTTCCTTTCAGTTTGAGAATAGTTGGTGTGGTGATGACATGATGTAGTGTTTAGGCTTTCATACCATCTTTGGTCTCACCAACATTATGGATGCCTGTTTAGCAAATTACACTATAAGAGTGGGAGGCAATTCTTTTTTTGTAACAACGATTTAAGAAGAAATCTCCAGAATTAAGAAGTGGATCAGTTAGTGAGGTTGTCACGTATCCTATCAAATGGGGAATCTCATTGGGGCTATTTTGACTTGTAGTCTTTGTATGGGTCCTTGGAAAATTGTAAGAGGTTGTGTTTCCAATGAAAATGTATTTGGAAAACATGAGCACCATGCCACCATCTAATGCTGCCTTCTTTGCATGGAAGTAACTCACAAAAAGATCCTTACTGTTGATAATTTGATTAGGAGGCATTATTTCCTTACAAATTGGTGTTATATGTGCAAGAAAGATGGGGAGTTTATCTGTCGCTAGTTCATTGTGATGTGGCTAGAGAGATCTTTAGTACGTTATTTTCTTCTTCTTCTTTTTTTTGGTATTAGTTGGGTTTCCTAGAAGGATGTGGGAGTGGTGTTGGATTGTGGATGGTGTGGCAGGGTAGGGACTGTGAATGTTGGTGTCTTGCTAAGTTGCTAGTTGCTACATTGTGTGTAATGTGGCTAATTTGATGGGACCACGGCAAGATGTCTTTTGATGGTGAAGAGATGCTAGTGTACAGATTGAAGGCGACCTCTTTCGATGGTGAAGAGATACCGGTGTATAGATTGAAGGATATTCTGCGACCTCTTTGTATAGTTGGTTGTATGAGATTGGTGACCCGCTTGGATAGCTTTATTGATTTTGTGTGTTTGTTGGCCTTTTTTGAGGTTTCTTTTGTTAGAGAGGCTTTTAAATCTTGTGTGTTTGGTGAGATGTTTTGGATTTCTTGCTCTCTTTTTGTATGGGACTTTTCCCTTTTATACGGGTGGCATTCTCTAAATGCATATTCTACAAAGATTTATTTACTTATAAAAAGTTAAAAAAAATGGGTTATGGGTATGCCTAGGATTTTTGTAATCAAAAAATTGCCTTATTTCCTTATACAAAATACTAATATTTGTATTTTGTGAATTAGGTATTAATTTAAAGGTTAAAAGCCAGTTTTTCCTTTTAAATTCTGAGTAGATCCTATACAAGTTTAATTTCTATAGCAAGTTTTGCATATTTATGTAAAGATAACAGAACAATCCATTGCTTGCCTTGTGCACTCAAGTATTATATGCATAAATGTTTTACACAAGTTTTTTTGCTTGTTTAATTGGAGAAATCGATTTTTTGTTTTTATCATTGTCTTTTCTTATTAGTCCTTACTTTCTATAAACTATGGATAAGCCTCGAAATCAACAAAATTTGAGGAAGTTGGGTACTATTTTCTTCTTGTACATTAAGAAAGCAAATTATTGGGATTTTTTTTGTTTTGTATTTATGCTAACAATTATACCCAATGCCATTCAAGAAATGTTGCAACTTCAATTTCATGATATTTCTGAATACATGACTTGGAATATTCAAAAAGTATCTGATGCTTCTTGAAATCATAGGAAATCAATTTTTGACATTATGGATGCGTTTAGAAAGAACTAGATACGTATCGTATCCATGAGAACCCAAAGTGTATCATTATCCAATGTGGATACAACTTCCTTTTAGTAAGTATCCATGTTTCGTAGATGCGCTCATAGTAAAACTGGCCTAACTACCATTATTTGAATTTGTCGATATAACAAATATTGTAGCATAGACAACACTCATGGTAACTGACCTTTCTTTGAATTATTGATGTAGAAAATATATTATTTAGTATAAAGAAAAACTGTAATATATCAACCAGCTTGAAATTAACAAAGCATGTCTGCAAACTACCACTCCTTGCATCAGAAAAGTGTCATTAAACTGTCGGGTTTGTAGATTGCTTAAAACATTGCATGCTTGCTCATGAAATGTCTGTGAGCTGGTGCTGTATTACAGGTCTATCAGTGTTATATAATGTCTTTCTGTGGTAGCCTTGTTTCTGAATTATCCTTGCAATTGTTCTGACCTTCCCTATTTTCCTTGTCATAAACATCAGATAAGGGATGAACTTCGGAAAGAAACTTTGCAGCTTTCGAGTGAGTATTTTATCTTGCACATAATATGAAGAAAATTGTATCTAATACACAGTTAAACCATACAAGGAAACATATAGTAAATAACCTGTTTGTGTAGGGGAGAATTTGGAGAAAGAACCTTGCATAATGGAACTGCGGAATCAGGTGAACCTTTGAAACTGTTTTCAATTCCTTTTGATCCTGATGCTAATATTGGAATACTGATTGTAAGCACATTTGGTAAAGGGATTAAATTGTGGGATAAGGATTTAGGGGCACATGGGTCCAATCCGAAAATTTAGTCTTGCACTTGGTTGCGGGATAAGTATGGGGGATTATATTTGAGAGACAGGGTCTCACATGTTTCTTACTTCGTTGTTTGGTTCACCAATTTTACTATAGGAATTATTCTATTTAAATGAGTTGTACCGAATATGTGAAATTAAATGGGGATAATCAATACCAAGGAGAGGAGGTGGGATTGTGGGGATTAGATTTTCCCGAACTATTTTTCCACTAAATTTAATTGTCAAAATAATTATATCTTTTTTATTCAATTATTTATCTCGTACTAATCAAATATAAAAATAATTTTATGATATATCTTATTTCTCGAAATTTTATTCTTAATCTCATGGTATAACTTATCACTCACAATCCTATCCATAATCTTACCATGTCCAAACTTTTATCTCATGGTATAATTCATCTCCCTTTATACCATGATAACTAAGCAAGCCCCTTAAAAATAATTCTTCATTCAAACGTGTGTTTTTCCTATGCCATTTTAAATTCTACAGTGCAGTATCATTCGGACAACTGAATTGGCTGCTGCTCGGGAGAAGCTAAATGAGCTGGAGAAGCAAAAAGAAGAGACCCTGAAACTTTGCTCCCCAGCATCCCTGCTCCATAGGCTTCAAGGTAAAATTATCATTATCATTATCATTATTGACACACGATGCAGAGCTTTTTCTTTCTTCTTTCTTCTTTTTTCTTTCTTTTTTTTCTTCCTCCTCCTGGTTTGTGGGCAATCTAAAAGATATATATGCTGTTTTGCAGAGGCAGTGAACGAGACAGACGAGGAGTCTGATGCCCTGCACAGGCAGCTTCTTGACGGGGAGATTGATTTGGGTGCTTTTGTGCAGAAATACAAGCAGCTTCGCTGCACTTACCACAGGCGTGCCCTCACCCATCTTGCAGCCAAGTCATCTGGAACTGGATGACCACAGTGCATTTTGACAAGTACATATGAATGAATAGGCGGATAGAGAGGTGGACTCTGTTTCGGATGACTTTTAAAATTTATTTGTCTTTATAGATCCTTTTTATTTTTAGTCTAAACTCTAATTACGCAGACTCAGGTATGGGTGTCGTGTGTATCTAGAGATCAAACACATGAATTTTCAAAACTAAGGATATACGGACTTAGCTAAGAAATATCAAAAAAATAGATATGAGTACATGGATACAACAAAAAAAATGAGTCAAGTAGCAATTCACATTTTAGCTTCTTTAGGTATTTATTGGTTTATACGTACTGATTTCTCACATCAGGCAATTTGTTTTCATCCTTAATAGCTTTTGTTTATACATACTGATTTCTTATTATAAATTATTGATCTCATTTTAGTGTATTGCCTTCACTTTTTACTATTCTCTTGTGATTAAGAAACTCGATAAAAATACCCACACCCAACACATTTTGTACCCATACCCATGTTGTGTCGTGTCGACACAGTTACTCTACCAAAAATGATGAGTCCGTGTAACATACTATACTCATGAAGTGTAACAGTTGAGAGAGGGCACCTCGTGTAAATACTGATGCCTTTTCTTTTGGAT
>JAULJZ010093803.1:0-12167 GCA_032270985.1 Heliamphora pulchella
GGACTTGTGTGTATACACGAGGTTCAAAAGAGGGTTGTTTGAGTGATGATTTTTGGACTCAAATTGAATTCTGGAAATAGTTTTGGACTAGTAGGGATTTAGTCGACCAAGGGGCTTATTTCAGTCGACTAAACGTCCTGGAAGGTGGTCCAGTTGACTGACCAGGAGGGTCCAGTCGACTGAACTTGAGGCGGTGGGATGTTTTGGGTTTCTAGAAGGTTTTTCAGTCGATTAGATTGGGGGTCCAGTCGACTGACCTGTGTGTTTTGGCATTTTTCTATAAATATTAAGCCTTGGAGATATTTTTGAGATATTTATTTCAGATTTGGTTTCTCTCTCACGAAACCTCTGCCTTCTCTCTAGATTCTGATGGGCCCGAAGCTCGATTTTTAAGAAACTGATAGCGGATCCTTGATGTTAGTGTCGGGGGCTTTGTGTTCATCTGGACAGATTCTCGTTTTGACGAGATTCGATTTTTGAGGTTTTGAGTTTTGACTCTCCGAGGTAAGATTCTAGACCCTACTATTGTTAAAGGGTGTTTCATGCAATTATATGTGTTTTCATAGGATAGAAAATACATTAAATGTTATATTTATGTTGAAACCTTGGTTTTTTGGATAAAAAGCATATTTTTTTTCTTTTCTTGGTTTATTACATCATATGACTTGTGGTTTTATGGTTTTCAAAGAGGGTTTTGAAAACGGTGAATTTTTGTGAAAATCTCGACACTTGGTGTTTTGGAGGTTTGGAGCTAACCCTCGGGATTGAGCCTCAGTTTTGCAACGTTTTGTTAAAAATGGGAGAAAACACTTTGAAAATATTTTATTGATTTCCATGTTGATGGATGGATCTATATTTATATATGTTTAATGTATAATTCGGAAAAATAGTATTTTCATAGTTGAGCTACGGGTTGATTTTTAAATGTTTCATTGAGACGTGTTATCATTTTCATGGTTATGAAATCGATATGATGATGTATATGTAGATATTTAGTACATGGGCAAGTTCGTACTTCTATTTGTGGATTATACAGCATTTTGCATAATTGGGGCATGTATAATGTCCTGCAGTGAAAGACTACTAAGAATTACATATTGGAGGCATGTAAATGTCGTGCGGTGAAAGACCAGTAAGAGTTGCATAATGGGTTAGTATTATCCCACTGTGAAAGACCGTAAAAGTATACGACATGCATATGAGTACAGTTGTGTATGCATGCGTGTGTGCGTGTTTTCTCAGTTGTGTGGTCCGAGGAAAAAAATAACGTTTTGGTTACTGCTTTTCTTTAACTGTGAAAACGTTATTTGCATTGTTGATATGCATGGTTTTAAGGATAGAAACTTGGGATTTTATGATGTAAAACCGTTTTGAGGCTCGTGTTAGCTTGATGAAAAACTTGTGATTTTCGGGATGAAAAACTTTTTTGGGCTTTGTGGTTGAGTTAGCTCCCACCATATGATTGCATATCCTGTTTTACAGCTTTATAGTTTGTTTTTATTGGGCTTCGGCTCACGGTGTGAGATTTTACTATAAAACCATTTTCAGGTAAGCGTGGTCCTGTAGGTTGACCCGGTGGTGCCCGGAGGTGGCTGATGAGAAGACTCTGTTGTCTTGTTTTGTTAGGTAGTTTATACCTTTCTGTATGTGGTTCATGTTTTGAAATAACATATTGTAAATCATATGAAATACTTATGAATGTATGCATGTTTTAATGCTTTCAAGTCTCACCTTGGGTTGGTTATTCTTTTTCGTAGTTTCTTACTACGTTTTTCGTTGTTGGGTTCAACCATTACAAAATGGATTTCCAAATGGTTTCTGCTTCATAAAAACTCTGGTGCTTCGAGGTAGATTTCGGAACGGCCTAAACTTCTTTTAAAACAAAAAGATTTTCTTTATTCAAAACATGTATTTTGTTTTTTTTAGGCTTGGCTTATGGGCTGTAACTGTAGTCTCTTGGCTACGCTTTTAAATTAAATAAACCCTTGGTAGTGAGTTTTACAAAGATTTTTGCTCGTCTTGGCTTTATGGTTTTTCATCCATGGTGTTGGACGATTTTGGTGGTTGCTCTGTGGCTTTTTGCATGACCCGGAGTTTGGGGCGTGACAACTTGGTATCAGAGCTCTGAGTTCGAATACCTATGAGCCGTGGGAGATGAGGGTGCATCACCTTGTGAGGATATGTGTGTGCTTGGTTGCTTGTGTTTGGAACATGAGCATGTTGATGTCGTGTATGTGTGAGCATGGAATTTCGACCTTAGAATTGATTAGTCTTGCCTTCGGGTATTTGGATTAACAAACTTAGGAGCCAACTTAGAAATGTATTTCGCGGACGTGATTTCTAGCAAGGAATCTAAGTAGGTTGTCCAAAGTGACGCGTCATTTTTGTCGATTCTCCTCGGTATCGGTGTTGTGTCTGCATAATCGTTGTGACTATATGTTAGCATGATTATGTGGTATGTGTTAGAAATAACATGATAGATCGACCTTAGGTTGTTGTGTTTCATGTTTTCTTTATATATGAATTGTGCACCCTTAGAGACGACGAGGCTGTGGTTTGGGTTTTGGATGTGCGAGTCGATTGCTTTCAGTTGCAGAGGTACAGTTTAGGTGGAGTGTCGATCGTCTAGTTTGTTGTGGAACTCATCAGTGAGTCGGGTTTAGCCGTGTGAGGTTTGCCTCTATTGGCAAATTGTTGAGTGTTTGAGCAGAGTTTTGTTCAAGTGTAGTCGAAGTATAGTTGATGGCTTTGGTTTGAGTAGCTGGCTTCTCTTGGGAGTAAGTTACCGGAAGTTGTGGGGGTAACCTTGTGGGTAGGGGTAACCTTGTGGGTAGGGGTGTTGGAAACCCTAGATATTAGATGTTGTGATTGGATTGTGGATAGTGATAATCCTTTTCATGTTTTTGGTGCACGTGGTTTCGACCATGTGATGGATTAGGTACGTCGTGAGCCATGCTATGTCATGAGCTGTGTACTCAGGATGGGGTATAGACGGGAACATAGTGGATGGAAGTGTAGTAATCTGTGGCCAGGTGTATGTAGAGATCGCAGAATGTTAGTGGTTCTAGAGGTATTCCCTGGTAGTCAGGATGTTGATGGTGATCAACAGGATGTTGTTGGGAGTCTGAGTAATTTTGATGACCTTGGACGTTGTATACCTCCTTGAGGTTTGAGGTGTAAGAGTCCTTGTGATGACTATCAATTTTGTGGGATTCCAACAAAAATGCAAGTTTGTGGTTTGGTCGATATCCTAGTGATTAGGAGATCGCGTTTGGGAATCATGCTAGGTTCATGTGGTTGGCTTAATGCTGAGATGATGTATCCTGAGTATGATATGTTTGGAGATTGTTTGTGTTCCACCTTAGGTTCAGAGATGGGTATGTTGTTTGCCCATGGGAACGAAGTGTGGAGTAATAAGGTTCAGTAGTGTATCGTGTGGTTTGGCTGGCCTCGGGTGATAGGTGAGAAATTGTAGGGTATGATGCTTGTGATCGATGTATGCTTTGAGAGCGAAAGTGCGGAAGGTGTTTGCATGGTTGTGGGAGTTATTATTAAGTCTAAATGAAAGGTCTCAAGATGATGTTCACGTGTGTGAATGAGGTCTGAGAATTAAGAGCTTGGTATAGCGGATGATCTGAGTATTGTGATCGGAATTGACCGCAACTATGTGACTGTGGTCGATGTGGTCTCGAGGTAGGACTTACAGAGTTCTTAGAGCTAAGTGTTGATGAGTATTGGGGATATGCTGAGATTGGATCATGGTTTCTTGTTGGCCTCTTTCTTTCCTTTGGATGGAAGGAGAGAGAGAGTTTTCTTGTAGACGATTGTCTGGTGCGAGTTGCTTCATCTCGAGTGGACAGAGATGCCAGGTTCTTGATTGGTTTAGGTTTTAGTTGTGTTCTGAGACTGTGGAATCTCAGTGGATTTATACTCGTGTTGTGATCCTTGGAGTTGTGACTCAGGGACGTGTATCGCTAGGATTGGGTGATTATTGGATTAATCCTTTGTGGTTTTAACGGATGGTTAAACCTTTTGGATTGTGTTCCCTATGAGGTCCGATTGGTAGATAGGGAATGCTTGGGGAGTTGGTGTTGAGATGTAGAGTTCTTTTGTAGTGATCAGTTGAGAATCGTTGATCGTTGTGTGCGTATGGTTGTGCTCCTAGCTCATGGTAGAGCAGGAATTTTATCGGAACAGCACGACTGTGATATGCGTATGGTGGGTTTTTGGTAAACTTTTGTGAGTCCAACTTTTATTCTATTTGAGGACTTGGAACTGCTCAGAGTTCTTCGAGTCGATGAATGGTTGCCAACTGTGGTAAGTGTTATGTTTTGGCATAACCATTTTTTTGGATGATGATTCTGAGAGAGTATGATGTTGGAGAAGCCTTGGTTGGCGTGGCCTGTTTGGACCGACGCGATTGTTTGGTTGGGAACGGAAGGGCTGTGATGAGGTCTGTATATGAGGCAATTATTAAGTGTAAAGATGCAAGTCTTGATTGGTGTCTTGGGTTCGAATGTTCTGCTAGTGTGGACTCAAGGGATTGAGGTATGTGTTTTGAGTAGGAGTTGATGTCAGATGACAGCCATCATATTTTCTTTGTCGGACGACGACAATCATGTTGATTTGAGGTTGATCTATAGTCTTGGTATCAGTGATTAGATAGCGAGATGCTGAGATGTGTAGTGCTGTGCGGTTGCACAAGAGATACGGTTGGGTTTGTGTAGGTTGTTGGATACCTATACGATGTTCGGTCTGCGTAACATGTTTAGTCAAAGTGACTTATTGGGATCAGGTGACTATGTGTGTTTTGTGGCTGTGATGCCGAATTGGTTTTCGATTGTGTAAAACTTTGTCTTGGATAATGGTGTATCACCTAGTGTTCCTCTAAGGTGAGAATTGTGGTTCGTGATGGTAGGTTGAATCGAGTATAAAAGTTTAGATGAGATCCGTTCCTTGGTATTCCAGATGAGTTATATGAGTTTCTCTCTGGAGTGGGGTGTTATGTTGTTGCTCGAGGATCGGCGTCATGTCAGCTTCAATGATGGTGATGTTGACATCGGTAGGGTGATGATATGGTATCAAAGTCGGTGATCATCAAAACTTGGGTAAATTTTTTGTGTGGAACATGTGGCTTCTTGTGATCGATGTCGGAGTTCGACGTCGTGTGTTTGGACTCGTGGAGATAGTCCTTGGTGGGTATTGTGAGTTGTGATTGAGCCAGTATGTGACAATGAGAAGGAAGGAGGTGATAGTCTCTATGTCCTGTCATGGAATCGAGAATGTTTGAGATCGAGTACCATGGTGAATTGGTCTCGTGTGATGCGTTTATCGCTGGAGTGGTTTGTGTTCGGCAAAAATTGTGTTTTAAGGTTTGGCAGTGTGAGTTGGATCTTGATCCGGCGTGTCGCGGATGTTTCCTAGACTTACACGTGCGGGCAGTTTGTGTGGGGGTTGAATCTTCAAGTCGTGTTCACCACGTGTGACTACAGGTTTGGGTTTCAGTTGCTGGGGCATTCCTGCTGTTGTGCAGTGCTGCTGGGTTTGCATTTGAGTTTGCTGATGATTGATGGGCCGTGTTTGGCTTGAGATTCAATGTTGAATTTCGGGGATGAAATTCCTTTAAGGGGGGAGAGTTGTGAGACCCTGACCCATTTTGTTTTGAAACGAGTTATAAGTATCGATGGAGTTGAAATTAATGTTCTTAAACGTGTTTGGTTGCGTTTAATCGGACGAAAGATGTCTTACGATCTCATTTGAGGTTGTTGGACTTGTGTGTATACACGAGGTTCGAAAGAGGGTTGTTTGAGTGATGATTTTTGAACTCAAATTGAATTCTAGAAACGGTTTTGGACCAGCAGGGATTCAGTCGACTGAGAGGCTTAATCTAGTGGACTGAATGTCCTGGAAGGTGGTCGAGTGGACTAACCAGGAGGGTCCAGTCGACTGAACATGAGGCGGTGGAATGTTTTGGGTTTCTAGAAGGTTTTTCAGTTGACTGGATTTGGGATCCAGTCGACTGACTTGTGTGTTTTGGCATTTTTCTATAAATATCAAGCCTTTGAGATATTTTTGAGATTTTTGTTTCAAATCTAGTTTCTCTCTCACGAAACCTCCGCCTTCTCTCTAGATTCTGATGGGCCTGGGGGTCGATTTTCAGCAAACTAACAGCAAATCCTTGATGTTGGTGCCGGGGGCTTCGTGTTTATCCGAACAGATTCTCGTTCTGACAAGGTTTGATTTTTTAGGCTTTGAGTTTTGACTCTCTGAGATAGGATTCTAGACTCTACTATTATTAAATGGTGTTTCATGCAATTATATGTGTTTTTACCGAGTAGAAAATACATTAAATGTCATATTTATGTTTAAACCTTGGTTTTCGGGTAAAAAGCATGTTTTTCGTTTTTCTTGGTTTATTACATCATATGACTTGTGGTTTTATGGTTTTCAAAGAGGGTTCTGAAAACGGTGAATTTTTGTGAAAATCTTGACACTTGGTGTTTTAAATGTTTGGAGCTAACCCTCGCGGTTGAGTCTTAGTTTTGCAACATTTTGTTAAAAACGAGGGAAAACACATTGAAAATGTTTTGTTGATCTCCATGTTGATGGATGGATCAATATTTATACATGTTTAATATATAATTGGGGAAAATATTTTTTTCGTAGTCGACCTACGGGTTAGTTTTTAAATATTTCATTGAGACGTGTTATCATTTTCATGGTTATGAAATCGATATGATGATGTGTATGTGGATATTTAGTACATGCGTGAGTTCGTACTTCTATCTGTGAATCATACAACATTTTGCATATTTGGGGCATGTATAATGTCTTGCGGTGAAAGATCGCTAAGAATTGCATATTGGGGGAATGTATAATGTCCTGCGGTGATAGACCGCTAAGAATTACATATTGGGGGCATGTAAATGTCGTGCGGTGAAAGACCGCTAAGAGTTGCATAATGGGTTAGTATTATCCCACGGTGAAAGACCGTGAAAGAATACGACATGCATATGAGTACAGTTGTGTATGCGTGCGTGTGTGCGTGTTTTCTCAGTTGTGTGGTCCAAGGAGAAAAATAACGTTTTGGTTACTGTTTTTCTTTAACTGTGAAAACATTATTTGCATTGTTGATATGCATGGTTTTAAGGATGAAAACTTGGGATTTTATGATGTAAAATCGTTTTGAGGCTCGTGTTAGCTTGATGTAAAACCGTTATTTGCATTGTTGATATGCATGGCTTTTTGTAATTTCTTACTACGTTTTTCGTTGTTGGGTTCAACGGTTACAAAATGAATTTCCAAATGGTTTCTGCTTCATATAAACTCTGGTGCTTCGAGATAGATTTTGGAACGGCCTAAGCTTCTTTTAAAACGAAAAGATTTTCTTTATTCAAAACATGTATTTTTTTTTTCGAGGCTTGGATTATGGGCTGTAACTGTAGTCTCTTGGCTACGTTTTTAAATTAAATAATCCCTCGGTAGTGCATTTTACAAAGGTTTTAGTCTCGTCTTGGCTTTATGATTTATCATCCATGGTGTTGGACGATTTTGGTGGTTGTTTTGTGGCTTTTCGGGTGATCTGGAGTTTACGGCGTGACAGTCCATATGGCCCAAATCCCCATAAGCCCAAAGAATTAAATAAGGCCTAACTTACCAAATGACCCACAATTAAATAAAAAATCCAAATGTTTTCATATGACCCAATTGGCTTACAATTAAATAAAAATGTCCAACGCCATAAAGCCCAAACCCAAGTGAGGCCTAAGAATAATAAAAAGCCCAAAGTCCATCAATAATCCAAAAACCAATTGAAGGCTCAAGATAATATTTTTTTCAAGCCCAAACTCTAATTCCTTTTATAAGCCCAATATTAAATAAGGCTCAAACATGATCCAGACCCAAAGATTTAAATGTGGCACAAGCGTAATGAAGGCTCAAAACTCAATCAAAACCAAGTTATAAACAAGGCCCAAAGTTAAATAAGGCCCAAGTAAAAACAAATGCCCAAAGATTGATAAGACCCAAATAACAATTAAGGCCCAAAGTATTTAATTAGGCCCAAACTAACTTAAGCCCAATTCCAACAAAGGCCTAAGACCAGTAAAAGCCCAAGTCTTAGAAGTATGGCCCAAGTATAATTAAAGCCAAATACTTAAAGTAGGTCAAAGCATAATTAAAGCCCAAGTATTAATGAAGCCCAAGCATAATAATAAAAGTTCGAAATATTTAAATACAACAAAATTCAAATACACATAAGGCCCAAAATACAAAGAAAAACCCAAGTAGAATTAAAAGGTTCAACTAAAATAATGGCCAAAATCTTTTAATTATGCCCTTGAATTTTTAAGAAAATTCATGGATCAAGCCCAACAAACTTTAAATGTTGAGCTCAAAATATTAATTCTTTTGACGTAAAAATATTATTCTCATTTTAAATATATATATTCATATATTTATAGGTGTAGAGATTTTGATCACATGGTAGACATCACATAATTAATTAAAATATAAATTGAAATCCATATTGTGTGTAGAGATCTATAATTATACAAAAGAATAAAATGAGAATTAATTATATAAATAAATATTAGTCATCCATGTGTAGAGATTCCATAATAATTAAATAAGAATTAGTTATATAAATAAATAGTTTCCATGTGTAGAGATTTTATAATTATACGAAAGAATTAAATAAAAATTAATTATATGAATGAATATTAGTCTTCCAATAACTACTTGAAAAGTGTGCCAAAATCAAACTAAAGTTAATTAAAGTAACCAAGGTAAACTAAACTAACCCAAGTCAAATTAACTATCATGAGACCCACTAATTTCTCCAATAATTAACCACCATAGGACCCACAAAACTCAACCTTAGTTAAAACCTAATCCTAGGGTTTGCCTTGAGCCACTAAAAAGTCTTGTACTTTCTTGAGATTTTTCTCTATAAATTTAGCAGTTCAGTACAAAATTAATATTTTTATATTCTATGAAATTAATTCTTAAATAAAATCTTAACTCTAGAAAATTAAGTAAGTCACATACATTAGTCATCTTTTGTGCTAACATTTCTTCTTGAATATTTTAAATACTTTTCTGCTTCTTTTTTGTTACAAAAATTTTATACAGCTATTTTTTCCTAAGGCAACCTTCCCAGAGTCTATTTAGGAAGCTTCTTATTGTACTTTTGACATCTTCAAGATTTGTCTTGTGAACATGCACTTTCATACTGCATTAAGACTTTTTCAGTGTAAAGAAGTAGTTTCGAATAGTTTGAATATTTTTATATTCTACGAAATTAATTCTAAAATAAAATTTAAATTCTAAAAAATCAAGTTATATACAATAGTCACCTTTTGTGTCAAAATATCTTTCCAGGTATCTTGGACACTTTTCTGTTTAATTTTAGCTGAAGGAGTTTTGATTAACTAAAATCTTTCCAACTTTTCATCATTAACCAAGTGACAATACATTGGTCTACTAACCCATAATTATGAAAAAATCCCTAAACCTATTCTAATTAATTAACAAACAAATCTTAAGAAATTACACACTAAGTCCTCCCTCAAATCTATAAATAGATGACCAAATTCCACCCATTTTCACTCACATATTTCGGCCAAGGGGGATAAAATCTGGAGAGAGAGAGTGTCTCCAAGAAAGAAAAAGAAGAAGTAGAAGAAGGAAGAAAGAAGAAGAAGAAAGAAAAGAAAGGAAGAAAGTTTAGCTAAAGTTTAAGTCCATCTTCTTTGATCAAGATCATCCAGTAGAAACTCCTACAACTCACTTTAACCTTCTATTCTAACCCCTCTCTACAACAAATAATATGATCTAAGTAGGTATAAACGAGAATAGAAACAAGAAAGTTAAAAAAGAATCGAATAGGAGATAGCGTTGTTGTTATGTATGGAAGAACGCCTTGTGTTTTGTTTTCTTTCTATGGTTTGATTAAGAGTGATATGTGAATATTTGAATCACTGGAATATACTACTTTTGGACTTTAAATAACATATATGGAACTGAAAAATAAATTAAACAAGAGTAGGAACAAGTTCACCAAAGAAAAACCAAGAAAAGGGCTTCTTCTTCATCATGCCTGAATTTTTTGGTAAACTTAAAAGTGTCTTCTTCAAAACCTGTTTTTACGGGAACTTCATGAGACTATTTTTAGCATGTGTGATTTTTGGTAGAACCCAAAATGAAGTCTAAGTACCCAAAATATAATTTTTATGCTTTGACGCCAAATGAGTAGAAAAACAGTCCACTTTACCGATTTTTAGAAAATTTTAGAAATATCTCCTAAGGTCAAGTTTTATGTCTAGAGCTATATTTTTGAGTTATCTTTCATATAAAATTTATTTGGAGTGATTTGAGCGGACAGTGTTTCCTAAAACTCGATTTTACCAAACAGTGTCGTTTTTGAACCTCTTCTCTTCAACGAAATTTTGCCCCTATTTAGAGCCACCTTCTGGCTTAGTTGTCTACATATGAAATGTTCCTAGCATGTATATATATTATCCCATACAATATCATGGCAAACAAAGGTCTGTAAGTATGGTAAATGAATTTTACAAATAGTACTTAAGATGCTGAATTTTTAAAGAAGTTGATTAGTGATACTTAAGTGTATGAATGATTGTGTTATGTTTATATCTCTCCATGAATGAGACTTGTTGATGTTATTATGATATCCAAATCATGTTTAGAAGTAGTTAGACATATTATGAAGGAAGCATGAGTAGTGGACCTAGTACACGTATAGGGAACCGAACGATGAACAACAAATGAACTTTATTCTTCAAAACAAACTTGGAGTTTTGACATAGGGAGGGTTGTGTATTGCGATATAGAGATGAGGAAGGGTCCATAATATCATGAGTCATTCTATTTCATGAGCCATACCTTATCTTGATCCAAGTTTGAGTTTATTGGATCTTACCCGTGTACGAGTGTACAAGTATGAGTTTACTATCGGTGAGCCGCACATTATGGCTATAAGCCCAGCATGAGTTTACTGAACCTTAATCGTGTACGAGTGTACATAGTATGAGTTTACTAATCGGAAAGGATAATGTGCAGGGGCAAGGTGTATAGGAACATAATGTATGGGAACATATGGTACCATGGTGGTGAGGCCGGTTAAAGTTAACGCGACATTGTGTAACCTCTGGGTTTGGGTTCTCGGATGAGAATTGAGGGAGAAATTATTCTTTGAGAATGTGAACTTTTGATATTGGGAACAACAAAAACATAGAGGTTTTAGGTTGAACTTTTGAAACTATTAATGTATAGTTGAGAATGAGAATGTGATAGTGTGAACAATAAGAACATAGTGATTTTAGATTGAACCCTTGCAACTATTAGTATAGTTGAGAACAAGAACTTTGGTAGTATGGACAACGAGAACATAGTGGGTTAGATTGATCCCTTGCATTGAAAAGTGTATATCTTTATGTATCTTGCGTATATATATATTGTTGGGTATTAGTGTTTTATGGAAATGTTAGTTGTGTTATAGTTGTTCCTCTGAGCGCGTAATTCACGGACTCTGCCGGGTGCAGAAGAAGAGGTTCAAAAAGTGGGCCGCCACACTTACCAAAAAGTTCATGACCGAGAGGTGGGCCTCTCGGTCACGAAGAAGACTCGATGTCAGGAGGAGTGTACTTTTTCATTGCCAGAGTAGTAAGTCGATTTGGGGGGGGGGGGGGGAGGCAGGTACGTGATTGGGTCAAAGTGGTCTAGCATCCCTACCACTACGGCTCCCTCCAGAAGGTGCACTGCCACATCCTTTGGTGCACCATCATCACTATGATCGGTAACACCACCTACGGCACTACTGTTGGAGTCAAACTGCCAAAATCATTGATTTAAATATGATTTTTCTATTAAAAAAAACTGAACGAGCAATCGCCGAAACAGGCTACAGATAAAAAATATTTTGATGTCAAACGATCAAAAGAAAACCCGTGCCATTATAGTTAATTTAGATGAATATCTTTCAGTTGTTTCTTCAACTACGAGTTTTGATTCTCCGAGTTGAAGCTCCGAATAGGCCTTCTACTGTATTCCTGATGCGATTCCCGAACATAGTGTGGGCTATGATCTTTCGAGAACTTGTACCGACAGAACCTGATCAATTTTAGTCTTGAAAGACAACAACAAAA
>JAULJZ010093814.1:0-12167 GCA_032270985.1 Heliamphora pulchella
TGTCCGTGGGTGTTAAATATATGCGAATCGGTAAGTTTAAGTGTGTTTTGAAGCATCATAGTGGGTGTTGGAGAGTTTTGGGGCTTAGAACATCAAAAACAAAAAAATTTGGGTTTTTCTCGGGTGGTAGCTCGCTCGAGCGCCCGATGTCTGCTCGAACGGTCTGGCTGTGTAGGGTCATTTTGTTTTGATGTTATCTCCCTCATACGGAGTCAGAATTGGGTTGTTATTGTACTCAAATTAAAGCCCTAAAAGTCTTCTTTCCAATGGCACTTCTCTCACCTTAAAATACTTTTTGTAGAAAAAGTTCTGATCAAAAGAGTGAAGGTATGTCAAAATTTTCAAACCGTTTTTCACCCGTTTTTGGCCGAACGTTTGGAAACGGTTGTTTTTCATCCATGATGGAGTTTTTTTTATCAAGTTTCTTATTTCTTGGGATATCGTGGGATTGTGTTGGATGTGTGTGGGAGTCGTGGGTGTGCGTGAGTCTGTGTTGGTCGTGTTAGGGCCTTGGGAGTTTATTTATGTTTTGTTGGCCGTGTTGGGCGTGTGGGAGTTCTTGTTTACCGTGTTGGGCGTGTGTTGGTCTGGGTTGTGATGTGTTGGTAGTTGGGTCCTTGGTTTCTAATTAGTTTCTCACGGTATTCAGTTGATTATGGGATTAGTCTACTGAAATACTGTTGGATTCTTTTGGGGTTCGGTTGGTTGTGTGGTGGCTTTGGGAGTCGTGTCATGGCTTCAGGTGTTTGTTTGGGTGTCGTCCTCAGGGGTGACGTGCATGGTTAGATGCAGGTTTTTGGTAAGTGGTTGTGTGCGTGGTGGTTCGTGCATCGTTGTGTGCGGGAGTTTGGTTTTGTTTCTCGATTTGGGTTTTCTCCCAGCGTTGACCGCTCGAGTAGTGGTTGTGCGCTCGAGCGAGCTAGTGGCAGAGATGTATGTCGGTAAGGGACCACCCGAGCGGTAGTTGTGCACTCAAGCGGGGTTGTGGCAGTGTGCTATGTCAGTTGGGGACCGCTCGAGTGGTGGTTGAGCACTTGAGCGCTTGGGCTGTGTTGGCCTCCAGGTTAGGTTTTGATTTTGGTTTTCTGTATCGTTGGTTGTCCCAGTGAGTGGACGGGTCGTTCGGGGGAGCGAATGATGGGTATGTGGCATGTGATGTCGTGACGGGTTATGTGACGGGTGGCGTCTTGATGTGAAGTTATTTGGTTATGTGCGTTTATAACTAGTTATGTGCATTTATAACTCTAGTTTATTTATGTACGGATTATGTAAGTAGATTAAATAGTTTTGGTATCGTTACGTGTATCGTGGTTGCATGCTTTAAAACTCAGAAGTTTTGTAAGCATGGTTATGTGGAATATGAGGAGTGGATGCATGTGGTGCATATTGTATGTGTTGTAAGTGTTGTGTGAGTCGCGTGTGTAGCATATGACGTGATTTGTAAAACGTAGTGATAGTACGTGATTTTATGCATTAAATCCTAGTTTAGATTTGCACATGTGTATGAAATGGTATAGATGAATAGGTGATTCAGTGCGTGTTAACTCTGGTTAACGACACATTAATTGGGCCGCAGCCCGTCGATTAAAGTCCGAAAAGACGTGTTAATTAGGCACAGGTCCGTCGGTGAAAGTCCGAGAAAACGCGTTGATTGGGCGGCGGTCCGTTAGTGAAAGTCCGAGAAGACGCATTAATTGAGCAACGGTCTGTCGGTGAAAGTCCTAGAAGATACATGGACTGCATAAATTGCATTGTGGGACGGATAAAACCAATTTTGAATTATTTTTAAGACTTGCGTAAATCGCGGTATAAAAATCATTTCTAAACCGTTTTCGAGATTCTTGTGACTCCACATGGTTATTATCCTCGCTTTTCCATTGCATGTGAAAGTTGTTTTAATGGCTTGAAAGAGAGTCTAAAACTGCATGTGTTGTCGAGTTATTATCCTCGCCTAAAACTGCATGTGTTGTCGAGTTATTATCCTCGTTTCTAAACCAATTTTGAATTATTATCCTCGTTTTTCTAACATATTTAGCTTATATTGCATGTGTTGTCGAGTTTCTGCTGAGCTTTAACTCACGGTGTGGGATTTAATTTTCTTCAGGTACCGGTTACGCAGGTTGATCCGGGGTTGCTGGAGAAGTGGAAGAGCTGTAGTATTCTTTTTTGTCCTTTCTGTATCGTATGTTTACATATTTTTTCGGTGTTAGAACCGTGTAATGTAAGCCGTTCGGTGATTATATACAATGCATGTATGGTTTTATTTTGAGAGTGTATTCTCGGGTTGGGTGTTGTGTTGTAAGTCGTTCGGCGATTATGTACAATGCATGTATGATTTTATTTTGAGAGTGTATTCTCGGGTTGGGTGTTGTGTTGGTTATTTGTGGGTGTTTCACGTGACTCGGAGTTTGGGGCGTGACAGCTTGGTATCAGAGCTCTAGGTTCGAATACCTATGAGCCGTGGGAAGAGGGTGTATCCCGTGTGAGGTTGATTGCGTGTGCTTGATTGCATGTGCTTGATTGCATGTGTTTAGACACTTTGAATGATGTGTACATGTGAGCATGGGGGTTGAATTTTAGGAGTGATAGTTTTGCCGTTGAGCATTTGGGTTAACAAACTTGGGAACTAAGTTAGAAACGCGTTTAGCTGACGTGATTTCTAGCAGGGAATCTGAGTAGGTTGTCTAGCATGAACCTATGTGGCTATGTGTTAGCATGCTTATGTGGTTAGTGTTTATGTTCATGCTATGTGTTGCGTCATATGTCCTATCTTTTTCATATAGACATGATGTTTGCGTGGAGAGGGTGAGGCTGTGTTCGAGGTCGTGACCGTGGGTTTGGAGTTGGTGGTGGACTCTGTGGGTGGTGTGCTGTGTTGAGGCAGTGGTTGGTGATGATGTGAAGTTGGGGTGAGTTGTAGACCCCATGTCTTTGAGATAGTTAGCCATTATTTAGGATGCCTGACCTTGTTTGACTATATCCTAGGAATGATTTGGCTGACCATCTCGTATGCTTGTGTCGATTGTGATCGACGGGATTGTTTTCTTTTAACCTTGTGTAGAATTTCGAGGGTGAAATTCTTTTAAGGGGGTAGAGTTGTGAGACCCTGACCCATTTTCTTTTTTTGGCATTTTTCGACGCGCGTTTAGTGTTTTGCTTTAGCATGTTTAAATGCTTTTTAGATGCATGATCGGGGTTAGATATGAATGCGGGGCAGGTTCCCGGGGCTGCTGGGCGTTGCGGTGAAAATTTCAAAAAATTAATAAAAAAAGATATTTTGGAGGCCTATAAATATCTGGAGTAAGTTTCCTTTTCAAAAGTTATTGTCAAAACTTCTCCAGTAAGTTTTTTTTTCTCTCTACCTTTTCTCTAAGTTTTCGGGGGACTGGGGCTCGATTTTCAACGATCCACCAGCTGATCCTTGCTATTGGCATGGTGGCCTACGCGTTCATCCGAACGGAATTTTATTTCGGCAAAACTCGATTTTGCACGTGGATCGAGACGTCGAGTTTTCAATTCACCGAGGTAGGATCCTAGACTCTCATGTCTTATAAGGGTGCTACGTGTAATCGTGTGTGTTTTTACCGATTAAAATGCATGAAAAATCGATTTATGTTTCAAGAACATTGGGTTTTGGTTTAAAAAGGGGGTTTCGTGTTGTTTCGGTTGGGTGAACCGGGTTTTGAGATTTTTCGTTCGGTGATTCTAGATGTTTTGGGCTTGTAGATGTCCGTGGGTGTTAAATATATGCGAATCGGTAAGTTTAAGTGTGTTTTGAAGCATCATAGTGGGTGTTTGAGAGTTTTGGGTCTTAGAACATCAAAAATAGGAAAATTTGGGTTTTTCTCGGGTGGTAGCTCGCTCGAGCGCCCGATGTCTGCTCGAACGGTCTGGCTGTGCAGAGCCGTTTTGTTTTGATGTTATCTCCCTCATCCAGAGTCGAAATTGGGTTGTTCTTGTACTCAAATTGAAGCCTCGGAAGTCTTCTTTCCAATGGAACTTCTCTCACCTTAAAATACTTTTTGTAGAAAACGTTATGATCAAAAGAGTGAAGGTATGTCAAAATTTTCAAACCGTTTTTCACCCGTTTTTGGCCGAATGTTTAGGAAAGGTTGTTTTTCATCATTGATGGAGCTTTTTATCAAGTTTCTTGTTTCTTGAAACATCGTGGAATTGTGTTGGACGTGTGTGGGTGTCATGGGTGTGCGTGAGTCTGTGTTGGTCGTGTCAGGGCCTTGGGAGTTTGTTTGTGTTTTGTTGGCCGTGTTGGGTGTGTTGGAGTTCGTGTTTGTCGTGTTGGGGGTGTGTTGGTCTGGGTTGTGATGTGTTGGTGGTTGGGTCCTTGGTTTCCAATTAGTTTCACACGGTATTCAGTTGATTGATTATAGGATTAATCTACTGAAATACTGTTGGATTCTTTTGGGGTTCGGTTGGTTGTGTGGTGGTTTCGGGAGTCGTGTCGTGGCTTCGGGTGTTTGTTTGGGTGTCGTCCTTGGGGGTGACGTGCATGGTTAGATGCGGATTTTTGGTTCATGGTTGTGTGCGTGGTTGTTCGTGCATCGTTGCGTGCAGGGGTTTGGTTTTGTTTCTCGGTTTAGGTTTCCTCCCAGCGTTGAACGCTGAGCGGTGGTTGTGCGCTTGAGCGGCCTGGTGGCAGAGATGTATGTCGGTAGGGGACCACTCGAGTGGTAGTTGTGCGCTCGAGCGGGATTGTGGCAGTGTGCTATGTCGGTTAGGAACCACTCGAGCGGTGGTTGAGCGCTCTAGCGCTTGGGCTGTGTTGGCCTCCGGGTTAGGTTTTGGTTTTATTTTCTGTATCGTTGGTTGTCTCGGTGAGTGGACGGATCATTCGGGTGAGTGGATGACAGGTATGTGGCAAGTGATGTCGTGACGGGTTATGTGACGGGTGGCATCATGATGTGAAGTTATTTGGTTATGTGCGTTTATAACTGGCTATGTGCATTTATAACTCTAGTTTATTTATGTACGGATTATGTAAGTGGATTACATGGTTTTGGTATCGTTACGTGTATCGTGGTTGCATGCTTGAAAACTCAGAAGTTTTGTAGGCTTGGTTATGTGGAATATGAGGAGTGGATGCATGTGGTGCATGTTGCATGTGTTGCAAGTGTTATGTGAGTCGCGTGTGTAGCATGTAACGTGGTTTGTAAAACATAGTGATAGTACGTGATTTTATGCATTAAATCCTGGTTTAGATTTGCACATGTGTTTGAAATGGTGTAGATGAACAGGTGAATTAGTGAGTGTTAACTCTAGTTAACGACGCATTAATTCGGCAGCGTCCCGTTAGTGAAATTTTGAAAAGACGTGTTAATTGGGCAGAGGTCCGCTGGTGAAAGTCCGAGAAGACGCATTAATTGGGCAGCGGTCTATCGGTGAAAGTTCGAGAAGATACATGGACTGCATAAATTGCATTGTGGGATGGATAAAACCAATTTTGAATTATTTTTAAGACTCACGTGAATCGCGGTATAAAAATCATTTTAAAACTATTTTCGAGGCTCTTGTGAGTCCACATGGTTATTATCCTTGCTTTTCCGTTGCATGTGAAAATTGTTTTAATGGCTTGAAATAGAGTCTAAAATTACACCTCGTTTTTCTAGCATGTTTAGCTTATATTGTATGTGTTGCCTAGTTTCTACTGAGCTTTAACTCACGGTGTGGGATTTAATTTTCTTCAGGTACCGGTCACGCAGGTTGATCCGAGGTTGCTGGAGATGTGGAAGAGCTGTAGTCTTCCTTTTTGTCCTTTCTGTATCATGTATGTTTACATGTTTTTTCGGTGTTGGAACCGTGTAATGTAAGCCGTTCGGCATTTATGTGCAATGCATGTATAGTTTTATTTTGAGAGTGTATTCTCAGGTTGGATGCTGTGTTAGTTGTTTGTGGGTGTTTCACATGACCTGGAGTTTGGGGCGTGACAGTACTTCCCATTGAAGTGAAAATCCCTTCATTAAGAGTAGTGGCCGAGGCCAATATTTCAAAAGCAAAATGGCAGAGGAACCGAATAGAAGAGTTGCTCTTGTTTGATAAAAGAAGACTACAGGCTCTGTTTCATGTACAAGGATATCAAAGGAGGATAGTTCAAGCATTCAATAAAAAAGTTAAGACCCGGGACCTTAGAGAAGGAGATTTGGTTCTTAAGGAAATCAGAGCTCCTATCTTTGACCCAAGAGACAAGTTCAAGCCAAACTGGTCCGGACCGTTTCTCATGAAGACCATCATGGCCGATGGTGCAGTCATTATTATGGATTTGAGTGGCAATGTGTTCTCCACTTTAGTAAATCTTGATCAACTCAAAAAGTACTATCCCTGAGATAAAAATAATGATGAGATAAGAGCTCGCTGAATTGAAAATCAAAAAGGTAACTCAGGTAAAAGTTAGAGCAGCCCGCAAGGTCGAAAACCCGAAAGGGCGACCTTGGCAAAAGTTAGGGCATCACAAAATGGAGAGTGTCAATACCCGAGTGAAAATCGAGCCCAAACTATGTTATGGCCTAATTCCATCTTTTTGGGATACGTAGGCTGCTTCTTTTGAGAGGTTCGGCCACTCTCTGTATTCTAAACCATTTTTGAATCTAAGCAAGACCAGTGCAAATTTGTTTTTGAATTTTGATAATGAAGTCATTGGAAAACTTTGGATAAATTTGAACCATCTTGAACATAAAGAGGGAGTTTTCATTATTTCGATTCAGAATTACAAAGTTTTTGAAAGGAAGGGCACGTAAGTCCCAAACTCTACAAAAAAAAAAAGTAAGTTGTGAAATTTTTCAAAACAAAGAAGAAATTCTCAGGTCCTCCTCTTTTTTGCTGCCTGTTTTTCCTCTTCTCTATCTTTCCTCTCCTGATCCTGCATTAGCCACGTCTTGTACTCGTCAGAGAGCTCGGGGCATTGCAGTTCCTGCATCTCCATCTGTGAGCGAGATGGCCAGGCATCCTAATACGATGATAAAAATGGGGCTCGCAGTGTAGATGAGAATAGACGGCCACGAATTCTGGGAAAAATAATCTGGTTTCACCCGAACTACCGCATGATCCTATGTGGATAATAGAAGGTAGTCTGACGAAGACCAATCAGTAAGACGCCAGGGTGATCCATAGTAGTCGGAGTCATGGCAGGGATCCGCTACCAGGGGCACTACCAGGTGATATCTAGGCCAGTCAGGGATGAGAGATACTGTCGCCAGGCTGCCTCGGTGTCGCATATCTGGTAACAGGGGCGGCAAAGGAAAGAGGTAACACTATGTCTATCAGTGGGTGATGTCTGCACAAGATTTACCTTCTCCATCAGCCAAATCTATAGCAAAAGTTAGAACAGTAAGAGAAAAGCTTTGCAGTGTAACAGGGAGTTTGGTGAAGAGTAAAGATGTCGAGCTTACCTGAAGAAATAAAGGGATGCCAACAAAGGTGGTGGTCTCACCACAATTAACAGCATCTAAACCCAGCAGTGTCTTGGCTAAAACAAGTAGCGCGAAGTCCCTTCCGATCCACATCTGACCAGCAATGTCAACCAGGGCGCAACTAACCCGCCCATCAGAAGGGACAAGAAGATACTGGGCAAGAAGACAGAAGCAAAGTGCATAGCGTCGCCGCAGCTGAAAGTTAAGGTCACTGAGGTCACCGGTAGGACAAAATCTATTAATGATCTAAGGTATGTCGAGACAGTCGGCGTGTGTCAGAAGAGAGGCCACCATCCTAGATAGACCACAAAGTTGTATCATCTGCTGTCGAGTCGAGAGAAAGGAAGTGGGAATAGCAACGGAGCTTTGTGGGGCAAAATCCAAAATAGTAGCGAACTCCTCCACAGTGGGGCAGAGTTCTTCAAGGCCAAATCGAAAGACGTGAGACTACGGATCCCACAGTTATGCAGCAGCTGCCAGTAATGATCTGTTAACCTTCACATTCCTCAACGAGAAAAGAGCATTACGGCCAAATGGGGCGAAGTTTAAACGTTCGACATGGGAGAATGCCTCAATCCATGCAGAAAGGGAAGAAGCCATCTGAGTCGAAGTAACAGAAAATGGGGCCTCCAGGGTTGTATTTATGAGGTAGAAAAGGCGAGAAATCAAAATTTCGGCAAAAGGAACGTTCAATGTGGCGACCGCCACCTTGAAGATGGTGACCGCCACCTTGAAGATGGTGACCGCCAACTCTAAAAAGCATAGTATAGTGACATCAGCCTTTTGACTAGGAGATCGCTAAGTCTAAAATAGCAACCGCCATGTTAGCCTCCTTGTAAGTGGCGACCGCCATGTTGCATTATGGCAACCGCCATGTTTGAACACGGCGGGTGTGTGTCAGTTTGCAGCTTGCGTGATCTGTATAAATTGTGGCATTTGATCTATGCATCCAATACAGTTTGAGCAGTAAGTGATAAAGAACCACACAAGCAGATGAATATAAGGCAATGAATGGCACGAAGACCCAAAACATATCAGAAAGTAATAAAAATGTGTCAGAACAAAAACTAGGGCACCCAAGCCCAATAAACAACAAATTTGGGGCATGCAGGCCCGTGGATCAAGTAAATGTATGTAAATATGTCAAACTGGGGCATGCAGGCCCATCAAAATAAATGTATCAGAAGATAAATGAAACTGGGGAGGGGGGAAGCTCTCTCTCTCACTGGTGCCTGGGGCAGACCTGGCGGGAGGAAGGATCGGCCTCGTCCGAGCTCACATCCTCATAAAGTCTCTCAATATAGTCATCTCCATCGCTACCGGAAGAAGAAGATATGGCTCTAGAGCGGCTCCGGACGGAAGAGACAGATCCTCGGGAGTGAGCACTAGAGGAGGCAGCACAAGAACCACGACCTCGGGCTGAGGCTGGAGCAGAAGAAGGAGCGATAGCTCGCGGTGGTACTATATCAGCAGCTGGTACCGGAGGCTATCAGAAGAAAATAAGGATTAGAACATAGTACAAAAAAAGGTACAAAAAGGTTGAAAGGAGTTATGAGGGCACTTACTATAGCCGTTGAGTAAAAGTAATGCTGGCCGCTCGGACAGTGGCGTCAAGCTGACGAATTAGTGTTGTTTGACCGGTAAAGACCAACAGCAGATGATCTAACCACACCTGATTAACCTGCAATAAGGGATTAGCCAGTTTAAGTAAACAAAGCGAAGAAAGTAACCAAATGGAAGGAGAAAGAATAAGGACAAACCTGACCGAACTCAGCCCTGAACTCAGGGGCTGGCAGAATAGGAACCGGTAAAGGGAAAGGGTAGCCGCATGCTACTGTCTGAATCTCCCATAGAATCTTGGGCCCCTCATCGCTCTAGCCACGACATCATCACCAATAGCTCCAGCTCCCGCAGCAGCAGCAGCGTCAGCATCGGCGGCCTCAGGCGCTCACCTCCTCCTACCACCGGTTGGGCCGGGTTCTAATGGACCCAGTAGATGGGCCCAGGCCCAGGCCGTGTAGTCCCCCTCTGGTACCAGTAGCTCCGCAGCATGCATCCCCACTAGCTCCAAAAGAAGATCTACCCGGCTTAGGTGATCGGTTCGGCGCATACAGGCTAGAGGGACTACTGGGATCCGGAAGTGATCCAGGCCAAGCGACTGGCGAACCACTCGCTCTCCTAGATAGTACTCCCATCCAAATGGACCCTCCAACATGATCCGTCTCGAAGCAAGATCCCGACTGCGCATCAGATCTGCGCCAGACCGAACCTTTACGCCTTGTCAGATGCCCCAATGGACCTGTAGCAATTCAAAATATAAAACAATGCAATAAATAGTGAGCAGTAAACATTGTGCAGTACGACAGTTAGTGTACAAAATACAGTTATTAGTGTACAGAGCAGGAAAGAACAGAAATAGCATAGTGCAGTGTACAGTATGATACAGAGAATAGTAATAATGATACCTGGTTGGGAGTCAGCTTATCTAGAGACACCCAGAAGCGATCAATATCCTTTCCCCCAGCCTTTTTTCCCTTTAGCCCACAGGACCACCGGACTGCTCGGGGAATGACTGAAGGGTTCGCTGAGGAGTTTGCCCGAATGTGAAACCCAAGGAACTCATAGGTCCACAACTGCAAGGAAGAAGACGTCATCAAGCAATAATAGATAGCAAAAATGAATGAAGAACTACAGAAACCAAATCATACCTCCCAGACCCTCCAGTATCCCCCGATGCTAAGCTCCTGGGAGAACTGAGTGAGAGTCCTCATAAAGCTGTAGAGAGTGGCGAGGACAGCTCCTCCCCAGTCAAATGAAGCAACACAGTCCAGATGAGCTAGGGTGCCCAAGTAATGTAAATGGATGGTATTCTCCTTGTTCGAGAACAAGGAGGTACCGAACATATACATCAAAAAGCCTCGGGCGACCCACTTAAAGTGGCGAGGCATGGTGCACTGGAAATGGTGAAAATGGTCGAAGAACCACGTATATCTTACGTAATCTCTGTCCATCTGTGCTGGAACATTCCCGAGGAAGTACAGTAGCGCGTCAGTCAACTGGGCAATGGATGGGTCAAATGGAATAGGTGCTCCTCCAACCCGGATACCGGTGATGAGTGCGAAGTCCAGAGGCATCAGAGTGGCCTCGAAGATAGTAAAGTGGAAGGTATTGGTGGTATCCCACCACCGCTCCGCCAGTGATGTCAACCATACGCGGACATTGCTCGTCCTACCCAACAAGGGTATAAAGCGAGCAAAACCGGAGGTGTCAATATAAGCTCGGCTAGGAGCAAAGAGGACATCATACCACTCCAATACCTCTCCGGAGGTAGAACCTCTGAAGCCTCTGACATAATGACCAACCTGAAAAGAAGAAAACGGGCAGAGAATATATAAAGAACAGATCAAGCAAGCAAAGTACAGAAAGAATATCTGGAAGAAAAACCCTAGGTTCGTGTGTAAGTGACGACCCTTCGGTTCTTTCAGGCTCTAGAAAACTAGGCACCCTAACCTTAGGTTCGTGTGTAAGTGACGACCCTTCGGTTCTTTCAAGCCGTAGAAAACTAGGTACCCTAACCCTAGGTTCGTGTGTAAGTGATAATCCTTCGGTTCTTTCAAGCCCTAGAAAACTAGGCACCCTAATCTTTGGTAAACCAGGCAAATCTCTCCTACCCTAGGTTCGTGTGTAAATGACGACCCTTCGGTTCTTTCAAGCCATATAAAACTAGGCACCCCAAGCCCTGGTAAATCAGGTAAATATTTCAAACCCTTGGTTCGTGTGTAAGTGACAATCCTTTGGTTCTTTCAAGCCCTAGAAATCTAGGCACCCTAACCTTAAGTTCGTGGTAAGTGACGATCCTTCGGCTTTTTCAAGCCCTGAAAACTAGGCACCCTAACCCTAGGTTCGTGTGTAAGTGACGATCCATCGGTTCTTTCAAGCCTTAGAAAACTAGGCACCCCACGCCCTGGTAAACCAGGCAAATCTCTCTTACCCTAGGTTTGTATGTAAGTGACAACCCTTCGGTTCTTTCAAGCCCTAAAAAATTAGGCACCCCAAGTCCTGGTAAAACAAACAAATTTTTCTAACCCTAAATTCATGTGTAAGTGACGATCCTTCGGTTCTTTCAAGCCCTAGAAAACTAGACACCCTAACTCTAGGTTCGTGTGTAAGTGACGATTCTTCGATTCTTTCAAAGCCCTAGAAGACTAGAAACCCTAAACCCTAGTACACCGGGCAAATCCCTTTCAAAAAAACAAAAACAAAAACAAAAACAAAACAACAAAAACAAAAAAGAATAAAAAAATAATTCTCTAAGATATTTGTGTTTTGCCCCTTTTGCCCTGATTTTCTAAACGTTTTTTTAACATTTTTGCCTTAATTTTTTTGGATTTTCAAACAAATTTCTATGATTTTTTTTTTCAAAATTTTTCTTAATTTTTTAGGATTTTCTAAAAATTTCTAAAATTTCCCAAGAATTTTTTCTTAATTATCTAAGATTTTCTAAAACTTTCTAAGTTCTTCAAAAAATTTCTAAGATTTTTTAAAATTTTCTAGAATTTTCTAAAAAATTTCTAAGATTTTCTAAATTTTTCTAGGATTTTTTAAAAAATTTCTAAGATTTTCTAAAATTTTCTAGGATTTTCTAAACATTTCTAAAAAAATTTGTCAATTTTCTAAAAATTTTCTTCAAATGTCTAGAATTTTTCTTGATTTATATATATATATTTGTTAAACAAAAACATATAA